>SDVV010044406.1:0-10159 GCA_016164225.1 Gammarus roeselii
AGTGTTCTGCAGCAAGGCAACCTGGATGTAAGATATCAACAGTGTAAGGTACAAGCTGCCTAGTGGCATACCAAGAGTTACCTATGTGTGATAAAATATAAATCTTCTATTGAGTAGCACCCTACCTTGAGCCATGCCTATGTATTGTACATATATAGCTACATAGGACCTATATAAATAAAAATATATGCCTTAGGCTAACTAAAGTAATTAATACTGTCAATAATTTGGATATCAAGTCTGACTTTATTTATATTGTGTCAGCTGAAATATTCAGATTTCAAGAAGTTATTTCATATCAGCTAATTCTAAATTACAGTGAGGCATTACCACTTGACGGAGCCTGTCTCCATTCTTTAACCTCAATGTTACCAGATTGAGCTACACCTTAGGTTATGATATTTCCTTAAACAGTGTTTAGTACATGCACCCAATCTGTCTGCTTGTATGAGGCAGGCAGAATGGTATGTGGTTATCTTTCCTGCCGCACAGTTTTTCTTAGCCACTATATTCTGTGTGCAGCCTTTCACCCCCTGCTACTGAGGTCACCCGTCTTCATGCAAGATTGAACTAATGCTGGCCCAACCTAGAAGTCTTGAACCGGGACAGAATTTTCCCCAATTGGATCCATCGACGCCACCAAGATTTTCCTGCAGTCTATATCTTAACCTATATTTCTTCTTTCCCCTTCTATATTATCCCAGAACAGCCTGATAAGTTAAGTTTGGGAATATAATTAACAAAAGCTACCGTGCCTCTTACTGTCCTTGATTCTGTTATTGTGCTTGATCATACACCTTCCTCCTATGTGAAAGAAATAACTTGGAGTCAGATAAATAAATAAAGTAATCCATATTCAACGCTCACAGAAGCCATTATTTATCAACTTTTTGAGTAACCAAATAAGGGTAAATTACCCTTCATTAATTAATTATATCCACATATTATCAATTTACCACAACACCAACTGGTGAACCACAAAAGGCCCAAATTATTTGAGACAAGCCGAGATGAACTAAGACGAGGAGACTCAAGGGACCGAGGGACTTGGGTTACCCTCCGGGACTCATCGGGCTTTTTTGGGACCTTGTAGTACCAATTTGACGAAACTATCTGTGTGTGTAAAGAAAGGGAAGGCTAGGGCGTATTATTTGAATGACGGGCCTTGACGTCATAGCAGCAGCAGTAGTGACGTAACCTGAAGGAGGGTCCACGAACTAAGCGGCAAGGGTATCGGTGGGTTGCCATTGGTCGAGTCAAACCCAGAGGGACAACAGGAGATAGTCAGGCACTGGTAAAGTAACCAGGAGGGCAAAAACACAAGACGGGAGCAGAGAAGGCTGCGAGAGCCAACTGGTACTGACCGGGGGAACCAGGCTGGGGGCTGTGAGAGGAGAGGCCAATCAACGCAACGTTGAAGACTACCAGCAATGGTCGGGAGGTATGTTGCAGTGGTTAGTTATGAGTGTCAGCTGTGTGTTTTGTGGGTTCTTTCCGTAGGCTAAACATCTCCGTTATTCAATTAATTTAGGAGTGTCCTCTTGTCCGCTTCTAGGGGTGGGAAATTGCTACCGTGACGAGTTTTGTTCAAGACGAGCAAACTTCGGCTCAAGTTTGATGAGTGGGCAGCCAAGGTCGTTTCATAGTTGGAATTTGGAAGGAGCCGACATCATGTGGCTCAAAAATTGCCGACCGTATTGGCGAGCTACGATCGATTCGTTCGCCTGCGGCCGAGGCAGTGACACCACAACCGCATCATGGCTCCCTGCCGGCCCGACAGGGGCCTCGGTCAACCAGCGGGGGCTCACTAGGGTTGAGTCAACCTCAGTTAAGCGGCCAACTAGGTCGTGTGTCTCCAGTGTAAACATGCCAATGTAGAGTTCCGCTCATTGGTCGTCGAACGTATTAATCGATGGGCACCGTCGTGGTGATTCTTCAACTTTATTATCATCATGCTGGTCAGGTGTCGCTTTGGGTTGGAAGCGGAGCCAAACTGGGTATGGTGTACTATGCTCCGAGTGATTAATCGATTCCATAACGGTGTTAGTTATATGCTAAATATATGTTATAAACCTTAGTCAAGATTTATAATCCACGCAAGCAATTCAATGTTAATAAGCCTCCATGTCTGTCCTTCCTCCTTTATTCGCCCTGACTTCTCCTTCACAATCACTATTCTCTATCTCCTTCATTCATCTTAAATCTGTGTTTCCTTACATGTGCAGTGGCGTGCGTGCATATTACCCATGAAGTTCAGGGTGGTTGGATATGAGAATTTGTTTCGTCTGAGTCTTACTCTTGCTTGAATAAATAAGTGTTACCATAACTGAACTAGACCGCGTAGCTGTAAACATTGTGTTGCATTGCTGTTGGAGCTGACCAAGTCCGTGTAGCTGTTCTATTTACCAGTCTCAACAATGCCACCTGAGCGCACTGGCGTGCGTGCATATTACTCATGAAGTTCTAAACAATTAAGAACGGAAATCTGTTTCGTCTTAGAAAAATTATTGTGCGCACCAGCAAGCGTCTGACAAGACTGAAATTTTCAAATTGATTAACTTTGACAACATAGTTTTTCTTGCACATCGAGGTGTGCGAAGCTACTGGTATCCATGATCGTAAAGATCTACGGGTAGCCTGTGATGACTTGTTCAGGCTCTAGTGGAAATCAGTCTTGAATCAAATCAAATGGATATCCAAAGCTAAGTGCAAAGCACTTGAAGAGAGGAGGAGTCAAAACTAAGTAGATTGTCTTGAAACATTGCAAATCTCACTGGTCTCTCAAAGCCTGTACTTCAAAAACTCTCCTGTAATGCGGAATTTTTGCAGTTCATTGCATAGTCCAGGTCAAGAAAGAGGCAACGCTTGGCAATTTAAGCACCTACAACACTTGAAGAACAGAGAAAAAATGACACTGCCAATCAAGGTAGGTGCAGTGTTTTTGTGGATAAGAGGGTTCTGAAAGAATGACCTGAAAATAAAATGAAAACTTCTTTGCAAAAAGTGCTTCAAAAGTAAGGAATGGAAACATTTATGCTAACTTCTGTATGGCAGAAGAGAAGAGATGGGTATCTTGAGAAGAATCAAAATAGTTTTAGAAGTGATAGAAGAAGGTTGTATAATCTGTTCAGTTCAAGGGAACTGATAGATATAATGAAAAGAGAGCAACAAATAACATAGACCGGGGTGATTCCCTCGGTCGGCAACCTGGGGTGACTCCCTGCACCCCCCTGTTGTGCACCAAATAATCGGTAATGTCACTATTTGACTACTGGACATGGAAGAGCAGGTCTTTATTAGAAAGTATATATCAGCTACTTGTTTAAATTTGATATGCACACAGAATTTATAAAAAATTGCTAAAGTGTAAGTGTGTTTTCCACATTGTGTCGATGAGGGCAAGTTGGGCCACTAAATTTTCAGGGATGAGTTGGGACACCATAAATAAAAAATTTAATATATATAATTGAAAAAATAAAAGTACCATTGCAGTCCCTTATTCCTGTGCTGCTACTTTTATTAGGATCAATTTTGAATTTGAGAACTTTATATATATATATATATATATATATATATGTATATATATATATTCAAACATAGAGGGGTGTGAAATTGTCTCCTATAGAATTTTGGTTTTAAAATGAACTTTTCTTTAACTTTGCCACAGTGGTTTTGTCGATGCATAAAAAAGCCTGCAATTTTACATGAAAGACCTATATTTGAAGGGTCTGTTATGAGTTGAGAAATGAGTAGATCATATAAACAGAACACATTTCTCAAAAATATATAGTCATAGAAAATTGTCCCAACTCACCAGACCCAAAAAAAGCTTGTCAGGTCAGTTGAGACAGCGCATGAAATTTATTTAGCGTTGACTGGGGTTACTCCCTGCCGTCTGCAACATGGGGTGACTTCCCACACCCCCCTATTGGGCACCAAGAGATCGGAAATGTCGCTGTTTGACCATGGTGCTTGAAAGAGCTGGTCTTTGTTAATAAGTATCAGGTACTTATAGAAATTTGGTGTGCGCACAGAATTTATAAAAAATTGCCAAAGTGAAAGTGTAATTTTCAGGTCCCTGGTAATTTTGGTTCGGAAAAATTGACGTTCTGCAAACTTTGATGCTGTGGCTAGAGTTTTCATTGGATTAGAGCCAACTTTGGTGGTGATACTTGGAATATGATGTAGTTCGTTGCATTAGAAGGATTTTGGGAAAAAATGTAAACTTTTGTAGATATATATAAATATACAACTGAGGGGAATCGCCCCAGATGAAAAAGTGATTGGGGGTGATTCCCCGCACCTATTTTATTATTAAATATCTTTGCTTTTCTTCAACTCATAGTAGTTAAATGCATGTTTTTGCACATATAATGACATCAGGAAGTAAATGACCCAAAATAATGACACCACAGCTAATCTCAAAATGCATAACCAATTTTATAAAAACCCGATTTTTATAACACATGGTGGCAAGTCTAGTCCTAAGTGTTAACTTATGTTTAATGCCCAGGAATAATATTTTTGATCATATTTTCATATAAAGATAACAATACCTTACCTATCAGGTCGGCAACATGGGGTCCCAACCGGGGTGACTCAATATTTGCTCATTTACTGATACTTTAGGGTCATAATTAGTTCAGGATGTGGAAAAATCACTTCCAATAATGTTAGTTTGCAATTATTGAAGAAAAACTTTGTTTCCCACTGTGAAATTGGGAAAAAAAATCAGGTTGACAGTTGAGTATGACAGACGTAATATTTTACTTAACATTTTATTTCTACGCAACTGATATATATATATACTAATAAAGGCATGCTCTTTCTATTGGTACTCAAACATTTAATTCTCATTTCAATATTTAATATAGGGGGAGTGCAGGGAGTCACCCCGTTTGGTGCAAGAAATCACGCCTGATTGGAGGCCAAAGCTCGCTACATAGTTTTTCGTAAATGATTTTTTTTTGGTTTATGATAGTATGTGGAAACTCATGATGCTTCATGGTCATTATAGTAGCTATACAAAGGATATATACAAAGTTTCTTGGCTGTGTCATTTTGAGTTATTTCAGAGTATGCAGAAAATGCGGGGTGTCACCTTGGTCAACTCTATATGAAGAATTTGAGACCTTTTTAAATTTTTTTCCATAGCTAAATAAAATTCCTAAATACTACACACCTGCTCATCAGGTTGGCAAGTGACATGGCTATAGGGATGGAAGGAACCCACACAATTGTTCTTATTCAGCATGGGTTTATTTGTTAGCCTTTCAGGTGGTATTCAATGTCATGCGTACATAGCTTTAGTTGAAAGAAATCAAACCACATTTGTCTCATAAAAGCTTTTGCAATGGTTCCAGAGATATGATTTCCATGTTTCCTATCCTAAACCTGACCTGGAAAATATGAATTTAAACTCATGATACACATTAAATTTAATTCATATGCTTGAGGTTATGAATAAATATGCAACTTGGCAAGATAAATTCAATAGGTAGCATTTGTCTTGTGACTGTAGCTTCAATGGTTAGAGAGTTATAGCTTTTCAAAGTTGACTTAAATTGTGAAGATAAAAGTTTCAACTAAGAATGAGTTGAAAAAAATAGTTCCTTACAAAAGGATGGGACATGATGATTTCTTGTTGCAAACTCAGTTGAACTAAAATTGCTGATTGGGTAAAAAAACACCTCAAAGTCCAAAGGTAACAAAAATGTACTTGCTATTCAACTTCCAAGGTCAATTATACCTTGGATAAAAATAGAAGGTCTGCTTACAAGCTTTAAAGTTATATGGGAATGACTTCTCTAGATGTCACAGAAGCTAAGATATCAAACGTTGATATAGCTACCTAAGGCATAACCTTGAAAAAATAATCTTTTTGGTCAAGTTTAAGGTTGCATCTACTCCTAGCTGGTAGAGTTACAGATTTATAATTGTGCAAAATTTTAAGAAAAGCTGCAAGGATCATGGGAAAAATGCTAAAAAATGGGTTGATCTGAAGTGGAATGCCCATTCCATCGCCATGTGAAGAGTGTTGCAAGAAAGGTTTCAACTCTGGCAACCAGTCTGGCTTGTTTTACTTTTAATAGTAGTTCTGTTTTCATTGTGTCTCTGTTTATTACTATATTAGATCCATTTTGAACTTTATCTAGTGTGTGGAACATTGAAATTTAGGTGATCTGAGACTTTTTGAGTTTGTTCAGAGGCTGGGTAGAGTGAACTTTTGAGAGCATCTCATGGCTCTGCAGTTGTTCTCCATCAGGGAAATAACCCACAGTGGAGATATGACTGGTTTTATTTGTAAAGTGGTGACAGTTTTGTAATGATGCTCTACATTGTCAGACCTATTTAATGCGCTGTTTAGATCTGGCAAATAATTGAATATTTTTCTCTATTTGAGAATAACTCTGGCTGTAGGTATGCATGGTCATTCTTTCTAGCTGGTCGTTCTTTGCTGTCAAATGGGCTTTGAGCGGAGATTTTTTTATTTGTGCTGCATGCAGGTTTGGAACACACTCCTTCTGATCTGGTGTGATGCGCCACATCAGACTCAATGGTTTTACGTTTGGCATTTTGTCAGTGTTTTTGACAGTCTTGTGTAATTGTTTGAAATCATCATTGCTATTTCTTGTTGACCTATTTAGTGCTTCCCAACCAGAGTCTTGCTGCAGTTTTTTGTCTTGTTCTTTTCAACTGAAGGCACACTGTGGTATATATACTGCTTTTCATGCTTGCAGGCACTGTTGATGGGGCTGCATGAGGTTACAATAATTAGATCATAAACAGCCTTCCACTTACAAACAACACCCTTTGCAACATGATTAAAGAAGCTACTACAGAAACAAAAGCAGACCCAGCATAGACCACAGGGGCACTCCACTTGTCACATCCCTGAAGTCACTGAAACTACCCCACAGAAACAAACTTCTGTCTTCCAATCAGGAAACTACAAATCTACTCCAGCAATTGCCAGAAATAACCACTCATCTCTGTTCTGGACACCAACCCAAATAATTGACAGCATGAAATGCTTCAAGTGTTGAGTAGTCATCATCCACCAAATCAGCAACCTCACCATAGGTAAGCAAAAGTTAACCTTCTGTTCTCCTTCCCACCCTAAACACAAATTGACTAAAAAAATGGGCCAGAATGAGTCAAAAACAACATTACCTGGGACACAATAGGGTCTAATCCTTGCCAGCACCTTACATTGCACAGAAGTGAGACTAGCATGTCGATAATTGAGAGGGTTGCTTCTTGAATCTGACTTGACAGAAATACATGATTCTGTCCATGCTGAAAAAAAATCCTCCTCTTCACAAAATTCAAAGACAATGACAGCTGCCAAGAACATTACTATAGAACACAGAAGTTAATGCCATCAGGTCAATAGGCAGAAGATCAGTCTAGATTCTCCAGAAGCTGAGAGACCAACATATTTGTCACACAAATCTAACAAAATTTCCAAGAAAAATATAGTGTCAAGAGGGCAGTTAGGATCACTAACCGCAAGAACAAATGAGGGAGTTTTTCTGAGGTTGTGGGAAGTATTTACTTGTTTCTTTGTTCAATTTTGGTTCAAGAAGCAACCTTCTGAATTATTGACCTACGAATCTTCTGTGTATTGTAAGGTGCTGAATGTTCTTGACTAAGGTATCTCACCTTACTGAGTTCCTCACTAAACTGAGGAGTCTGATAGACTAACATGTGCCTCTTGCTGGAGACTTGCCTAAGGTATCATGGTCTGTGAGGCCTCCCCACAAGTTGAAGGTGAGGAGAGCAAATGGGTGTGATGGGTACAAGATTTCAAGAAGGAGGTTTGGCAGAAATGATCAAAATACTTTGGAGTCACTAGCTACCTTTCTTGATCTCAACTGTCAGTTTCAAAATCATGCTTTGTTCAGCCAATCTCAGTATGAGGAATATCTTCTGCAACTGTATAGTGACTCTCCAAAGCTGTTCCATGCTTGTATACAAAGGAAGAAGAAAGGTCATCTTGAGGTTGGACCACTTTGTAATGCAGGTGGATAGCTGGTTTACAATCCACTGGAGATGGCTGAGCTCCTATCATCTGCCTTCTCTGATGTATATAGAGAGGATGTTCCTTCCAATCCTGCTCCTTTCCAGTTATTTGATGACAAAATGAGCAAGTTTGCCATTAAGTCTCTGAATTTCTATGACGTTCTGGCGGGGCTCAACATTAGTTCAGCAATGGGCATGGATGGACTCCACCCAAAATTGCTGAGTGTGCTGTGCAATTGATACAGCCTCTCTTTATAATCTTTAACCTTTCTCTGCAGAGTGGAGTGCTCCCTGATGCATGGAAGAGTTCATTGATGATAACAATTTATAAAAGTAAATCTTGATATGATCATCTCCACTATTGTCCAGTTAGCTGTACCTTTGTTTGCTGCAAATTGATGAAGAGGATTGTTGCTGCTGAGCTGGTGGACTTTTTTGAGTCTTACCAGCTCCTTTCTTCCAGACAGTTTGGATTTAGGAAGGCTTGATCAACAGAAGATCAGATGTTGCTGGTCTATTTGGATCTAGTTGAGTCTGTTGATGCTGGTTTGGTGGTGGAGATGGCCATGCTTGATTTTTCAAAGGCATTTGATGTTGGTTCCCATCCATTTTGCTGCAGGCACTTGGAGTTTCTGGGATTGTGTTGAAGTGGATTGGTAGTTTTCTTCACTCTCAAATTATGTGTGTTGGCGTTGATGGAGTGAATAGTGAGTCGAGGGATGTTTTGAGTAAGGTTCCACTGGGTTCAGTCTTGGGTCCAGTCCTATTTCTCATATATGTTCATTTTTTGATACATGGCCTTGTATAAAAGTTTGGGGCATTTGCTGATGATTATAAAATTTATTTGTCTTTCCAATGTCATGATGCTCCAGACTGCACCTTCATGGAATTTGTCATTGAACCCTAGCAAGTGTGTTGTTTTACGTTTCAGAAGATGTTTTGCTGGTTGGATTGATCCCAGTGCAGAGGCTCACCTTTGTATCTCACCTTAGCAGCCCCTCACAGCCCCAATAGCCCCGCCAACAGAGCACGCAGGCATGGGAGGCAGTACACCTCAGCGCGCCAGCAATCAGAAAGAGCAGCACTGTACAAGCACTGCAGCAGGACTCTGGTTGGAATGCGCTCAATAGGTCCAAAGAAAACAAAACAATGAAGACAAGTCAACAACTTTGCACAACTGTCAGCAACAAAAACAGAGCCACAATATCACATCAAATCAACCAATTCCTCTGCCAGAGCCCTCTTGAAGCCAGGAAGTGAATCACACTGCACCACATCAGTGGGCAGCCGGTTTCAAATCTGCACACAGCAAAATTAAAGAATCTGCGTTTATAGTCCGTCTGACAGCAAGGAACCACCAGCTTGAAAGAAGGCCCACGTGTGCCAACATCTGGAGCTCTCAGAAACAGAGCAGACAAACCAGAATCAACAGAACAATAAAAAATCTTCCAACGCATCACAAGATCAGAACGCAACAACCTCCCCCTCACAGAAAACAACTGCATTGCTTTGAGCCTCTCACCATTGTCCACTCCACCCAGCCCATCAATCTCTCTGGTCCACCTCCTCTGCACAGACTAACAGTCTCAGATCCCCCAAGTATCCCACATTCCACACTCATGAGCAGTAGTCCAAGATGCGTCTTGTATGAGTAATAAACAAAGAGACCATGAAGACCAAACTCCTATTGACAGTGGAGCAGAGCAGACTGGTTGCCAGAGTGGAAGCCTTTCTTACAACACTCCTCACCTGGAGATGAAACCGCAGCCTTGAGTCAACAAGCACTCCCAAGTCCCTGAAGAGTAGACAAGCTCAAGTACCACACCATTCAAATTATAAGCAGTTCTATCATCAATCTGCTCCAATTCAAGACGGCCCCTGTAAAAACCCATAAAGACACTTGTCAATGTTCAACAAGAGATTCCATGACAACGACACAGACTGCACCAAATTCAGATCCCTCTGCAAGGAAGACACACCCAGGCAAACTGCTTGTACATCGTGGGGGAAACTCAAATAAAGTTTGAAGTTGTCAGCAAAGGCCTTCCACTCACAAGCCACACCTGCTGCAACATGATTGACATATAGCAGGAACAAGAGCAGACCCAGCACAGAACCCTGGGGCACACCACTT
>SDVV010044408.1:0-10159 GCA_016164225.1 Gammarus roeselii
ATATATTTAATGTTGGCGTTATTCCTCCAATCTATCGATAAATAATATATATTTCTTATAATTGCTTTCCTCTAATCTCCAGTTCATCTCGTCGAGATCAAGCGATGTGAGGTATCTATTTAAATATTGGAATTATTAATACGACCCCTACAACCCCACCCCACCCTCTCCTAACATATAGAGTTCACGAAGTTTGTTCAATGAACTCGCGAATTTGAACTTCGTGACGAATGTATGAAACACTCAACAGGTTATGTTTTATCACAACCGTCACTATCCATATTGTTTCGTAAGACAATACAGAAAAGTGGCATATGTGAATTTATTTTTCTTTCGATAGTTTTATATAGACTATTCCTACTAAAGCAGGTACCAGACGCTTCTCCGACTGATGAATTGAGGCGTTTGATTTCAAATATGTATTCATTTGGTGCGAGCTTATTTTCCCCATTGACAGCTGGGGCATTCTTTCTCTAACGTTATTCTTCATTCTACCATGCATTCGAAATAATTCCTTATACCTCTACATGCAGTCGGTGTCCACTGTGACATATCTTACTTATTAATAATAGGCACATACACGTCTTCGCATTTGCTATTCCGTATTTTTCTTAGTTTCCTATTTGTTGCTCCTGCCTCCTGTATCCTGCTTATTTTTTAACCTTGCCAGCCGTTTCAATTATTGTATCCGGTCTCCCATCTCATCCCCACTTATTTTTTCACGAATGGTACGTCGAACAGTAAAGAAAACTGGGACCGTTTTCTCAGAAGCATTTATTCAACCACCTCAGCTCACAGCTGTTGCTGTTATAATTCCTCAACGCGCAGGTTCATCCAAACTGCAATACCGGCCACGTGGTAATACAGTATTTGTATGACAACAAATTCACAAAAAAATCAAAGTATCAGATGTTTAAGATGGATTTTTCTCCATGGTTACGACGTTAGAAACCTTTTCATGAACAAACAAACGGAAACTGTAGCAGTTATGCAAACAAATGTGTTTCTTTCCTGGTATTCCCTAGATATAAATTGTTTTAATACAATTCTCTAACACTTATAGGCTTGGTAAGCTCCTGAGTCACTTGTAAGAGGACAAGGTGGGTAATGAGTTCGTGAGTTGGAGTCTGAGTAAAGATTTGGAGGAACACAGAGCATATAATATTTCCACCACCAAACAAAATGATGACGCGACATTGCGGGTCGTTAACTCTCATGGTGTTTGATTTGCAATTGTACGAGACAAAAGTTTACGCCGTAAAAATAATACAGGGATGATAAATTACTGTTACTGAATATAATGCGAGTGATATTCCGAAACAATTAATTTAGCTGTTAGGATCATGTGATTAAGCGGCATAATAATTGGAAAAAAAATCTGGGGTTACGCAACCGAGAAGAAATATATCATTAGCAAACAATAAAACATTGGGAAAGATGGACGTTGTTTTAGTTTTGTGATTTTGCTGGCTCAGTATGAATGTTATGATGTTTTATTCACGAGAATAATGACCTTATTCCTCGTATTTCCATAAACACAATATACAGATTCAAAATCATTGCAAGGCAAAATATACTAGAAGATGAGGCGGCCGACTGTAAGGTGGACCTTCCACTCATCTCAAGCACTCACAAGCGCACTAGAAAGTATAAGAAGAATAACATGCTCATTTTAATACTCCCCTGAACAATAACAGTGCGTTCTCTTTCCTTCGGCACACATCACTTGGGTACACTCAAGGAGGTCCGATTAGCGAACCCCGATTCCCAAATGCAATGCCGTTTTCGAATATTGAAAAAATTTACATTTAACCGTTTGATTTTCAAGCAGCAGTTTGAGATAATGTTTCAGGTTAAAAATACGAGTGGCTCTGAAATATATTTTGAAACTGGCAAAACAGATCGATGATAAAATGCCGTCGGCGTTAGAAAATATCTATTTTCATATTGGATGCTCTAATTACGACAAACAAACCACGACTCGTTTATTTGAGATATCAACTTTGAAAAATAAATCCGCCATAATGAAGAAAATTATTTTGCTTCTCATACTGAAAGATGACTGCTTTTCAAATAGTCGTTTCATTGCGTCGCTTGTACAGCTCACGAATGCCTTACTCGTATACAAAAAGAATATGTCTCATTTTATTTTATGTTTAGGAAGACAATCATTCTAATATTTTCCTTACTGTACAAGTAATCAACGAAATTTGACGGCTACCTCACGTATATAACGACTACCTCCTAATAAAATACTAGTTGAAAAATTTCATCAATGACGCATACTGATTCATGTATCAAAGTTGTTTAGACACTGTTAATTGCGTGTTCAATTTCTTCTGATCTCATTCCATGATAGTCTTTGGTGTTTCTTTTCATTTGAAACACTGATTATCCTTACTCACCATAAATTATGAAATGAGACGTGGAACATCCCCATTTGTGATGATTATCAAAAAACATTCGTATCCAGTGGCATCTGCATTTCAAACTAGAATGGTCATTATTTGGAATCGGCAGTTAGGGACTAGATTCTAATTTCACCTACAAAACAATGAATCGATGCATATTCGTTAGTGTTTCGTTATTTCTTTGCGCGAAAAAAACAAAAGTTCAATAAATCATTTAAATCATACCAGATCCGCTATGAATAAAAAAAAATCAATTCATATTTCATGTATACACAGCAAGGACCGAATTTATTATTTGAAAATATTTCTTATGTAAGTTGCATAACCAAAGTTTGATCGTTCAAGTGAAACAAAACATCAAACAACAATTGTTAAATCGATCCAATATTTTATAATTGTGGCTACATAGATAAGGCCACATAATGGAAAGAGCGTGCAGGAAAGGGACTTCTGGCAATCATCGACGATTATGTTTCTCGGTCTGTATGCCAAACAACGAAGTAAGTGGTTGAACAAAACAGTGAGGCTTGCAACCTCAGCTAAAATTAGGAATAGTTCATCGTCGGCAAGCCGGCGATGAGCTATACTTTAATTTTTAGCTCCGACATTGCCCTCCGGTAAACGAGGTGATTTCACCAATGTTATTGTGCAATCACAACCATGACAATTGTTTGCTGGTTTCTCTCACAGTGAACACTTTCACATACCATTACGATTGAAAGACAAACAGGAAAAGTTTAATTGGTCTCTCGTTTGAATTGCCTGATAGCATTAGATCAAGAGAGCCATTTGAATAAAATGATAAAGCAATCATGTTCAATTTTGTAAATGAGGGCCCCATGAATGTATTATTTCAAATATCTCTGCTAGACAACAAACAACTCATACAAGACAAACATTATCAGTTGCTGGTTGAACAGTAGTGGGAAGATCGTAAAGAGTGGTGATGATGTTCTATCGCCACACGAGTTCTTGCTGACAGTAATGCTTGGAACAAAATAGGAAGCCTCTTTTCCAATATATAATGTTTTCTTTTTAAATAAGTCCATTTATATCGCTAGTTAATACAGTCTAAACAAAGCGGTGCACCCCAAAAAACGCATTCACACAGTTATCATCGCTTGATGATATAATGAATGCATTCACAGAGTTACCATCGCTTGATGAAAGAATGAGTGCATTCGCACAGGTAGCATCGTTTGATGATTGAATGAACTCATTCACACAGTTACCATCACTTGATGATAGAATGAACACATTCACACAATTACAATCAATTCATGATAGAATGAATGCATTCACAGAGGTACCATCACTTGATGATAGAATGAACACATTCACACAATCACAATTAATTCATGATAGCATGAATGCATTCACAGAGGTACCATCACTTGATGATAGAATGTACGCATTCACACAGTTAGCATCGCTTGATGATAGAATGAATGCAATCACATTGTTACCATCAATTGATGATTGAATGAACGCATTCACACAGTTACCATCACTTGATGATAGAATGAACACATTCACACAAGTAGCATCGCTTGATGATAGAATGAAGGCATTCACACAGTTACCATCATTTGATGATTGAATGAACGCATTCACACAGTTACCATCACTTGATGATAGAGTGAACACATTCACACAAGTAGCATAGCTTGATGATAGAATGAACGCATTCACACAGTTAACATCGCTTGATGATAGAATGAACACATTCACACAAGTAGCATAGCTTGATGATAGAATGAACGCATTCACACAGTTACCATCGCTTGATGATAGAATGAATGCATTCACACAGTTACCATCGCTTGATGATAGAATGAACGCATTCACACAGTTACCATCGCTTGATGATAGAATGAACGCATTCACACAGTTACCATCGCTTGATGATAGAATGAATGCAATCACACAGTTACCATCACTTGATGATAGAATGAACGCATTCACACAGTTACCATCGCTTGATGATAGGATGAATGCAATCACACAGTTACCATCACTTGATGATAGAATGAACGCATTCACACAGTTACCATCGCTTGATGATAGGATGAATGCAATCACACACTTACCATCGCTTGATGATTGAATGAACGCATTAGAAACAAATTTGTTTTGAGTAATGGGACTGTGGTATGTGGTATTCTGAACTAAACCATTTAACCAATGATCCTAAACTGGATGTTATTCATCGTCACGGAAACGGCATCGAAAACGTTACTATCAGCAGTAATGCTAAACAAGAGATTTAAAAAAGACTGGGACGTTTTTTTTTTCGAGACGGAATTCACAATTTAGTCAACAAATAGTCAAATTAATTTGATTTTCTTGACTTTTACTGCTGCACTTCGAGGCGTTGTGTTGGACCAGAAACTTTTATTTGCGTTTACACGTATTGTTCCAGCGGAGCAGCGATTACTGCCTTAACTGGGACTGTATTGATGTCCGCAACCCTTTGGCTAAGACCTTCGGTGATGTTTTGATGGTCTCTTATATTGTTTTTGTATCCAATGTTGACAAGGCCGAAGGCCTTTGCGTCGTTTTGTCGGGCACTGGTGGCGGAGTCGCGTGTCGGATATCGAGTGCGTTTTTTGACTTATATTATGTGACAAGACCAGCGCCGAAGTTTTTAAGGATGTTCTCGAGTGTATCAAGTCCATCCAAGTTTATGCCAGCCTTGTTGGTGATTATATTAAAGTCATAGTACTTTGGGTCGATCATCGTTTCCCAATGATCAGAGAATAAGATTGTCTGAGCTTCTCAGAAAGTTGATAGACAATTGTTCAGAAAAATAATATTGGTGGAGGATGCCATTGACATGGCTATTAGCGTGTCAAAGTTTGATTTTTTTTGCATGGTTTCATACCTTGATCATGTCAATTACGTCTGCGACACGTCTTTTGTTCCGACTTGTAGTATAATCCGTTTAGAAGAAGGTATCTTTTGCTTTTCGATTATGCCTTCACTCTCGTGAATTGTTAAGTCGGTTTGCTGAGTATTTTCAGTTGATCTCTCCCTTTTCGCGGATTTGATTTGAAGGATGTGACATTGTAATCACCAATCAAAATATTTTCCCCTGTATTCTGAGAGTCCATTTGATCGGGCAATACACCAGATCGGTTACGTGTGTGGGGTCGGATGTGCTGAGATATTGGCCTAATGTGTGTTGCGTTGCCACAGCGTGGCTGCCTCCTGCTTACTGCAGTTGTGCAGAGTTCTTCGCTATTGCTGACTGAGATTTTTGTTGATTTGATGCGGTTGTTCGTGGCTTCGTCTAGAGCTGTAAGCTTCTTGACTAATTCAGGGTCTAGGTGCACTCGGACTTCTTTTCCTTGACTTGACGTGGCCCTTGCAGTGTCTTCGCTCTCTGTGTCTAGAGCTGTAAGCTTCTTGACTAATTCAGGGTCTAAGTGCACTCGGAGTTCTTTTCCTTGATTTAACGTGGCCCTTGCAGTGTCTTCGCTCTCTGTGTCTAGAGCTGTAAGCTTGTTGACTAAATCAGGGTCTAAGTGCACTCGGAGTTTTTTTACTTGATTTAACGGAGCCCTTGCAGTGTCTTCGCTCTCTGTGTTTAGAGCTGCAAGCGTCTTGACTAATTCAGGGTCTAGATGCACTCGTATCTCTTTTATTCGATGTAACGTGGCCCTTGCGGTGTCTTTTGCTCTCTGTGTCTAGAACTGTAAGCTGTTTGGCAAATTCAGAGTCCAGTTGCACTTGAATTAGGATGGCATTTGCAGCTTCTTTGACTGCTGCTGATTTGCTACTTATCGTTCCTTTAAATTCGTTAGTTGTCTCGTTGTGAGCGGGGCTGTCTCGCTGTGAGGCGGGCTGTCATGTCCCAGCCAGGCTACTGGAACTGGCTCGCAGATCACTTTTAGCCCGTTTTCAGTAGCCTGGAACCTAGCTGGATTATTTAACGTCAAAAAGAGAACTGGAATGCATGGGTGTGAGCTTGGAATTAAAAGAAGAAGCGTCTGGCCGTCGATCACTTTGCATCCGAGAGACGAGGCTCTGTGCCTACTGTCCATGCATATAATTGATGATCTGCATGAAAACAATTTTGAGTCAATTCCAATACTTAAATTTTTATTGAAAATGTGTAATAATTCTAGAGGAAGTCATGGCTTATTTCATTATTATTTCGGAATACAATCAATATGGTCTCTACGTTGTCTTTCCCTATAGGTGGACTTACTACCGCATGCTACATCTCGTACTATATATTTCGATGTGAGAAAATAGGATTGGCGTTGACCGAATTGCAATTAATTCATAACGACTTGTATTTTCTAATAACAGGATCTTAATTTGGCTAGTGAGGGAGAACATTATGTGTTGGCAATATTAGATGCATTACTCCATTACATTACTAATTTTTCGTCCCACCAAAAATAAAAACGGATTTGTTGTCTGTTTATCGTTCATTTACAATAGGCTGTTGGAACTTACGCGGGGAAATTTATTAGATTGCATTTTGTTACAGTTATTGCAAAAAAAATTATGTTACGTAACATCTCAGATCTTTTGTTTTAGCTGCAATCGGGCAAGTTACGAGGCTGATCAAGAATTAATGATACTGTGGTTCCAGTTTACCATCAAGTGGATGACATAAAGTCGCTATGTGCAATTATTAACGCTTATACAAGAAAGCGTACGTACATGCTAAGTCCATTGTCTATATATGATAGAAATACGAAATATGTAAAGTTTCATTGGATTTGGAGCAACTCTTCCAACCTTTTTTTGATTCGCGTTTCTTCATGCGCAGACAACTAGGGTATGATACGTCGAGCGCCGGACAATTCTGGCCTTGATACCCTGACCCTTTTTGACGGGAACAAAAGAAGCTCCATTGGAAAAATACAGCCTTCGTTTAACAAACAAGTCGTATATACTCAATTAGGTCCATACATTTGTGGGAGCATTTGTATGATTGACTCCTTAGATTTTTGTTAGAGAAGGGCATTACAATTTTTTTAGTCCTGACTTGGTCAAACATTAAAATTGGTACTAAGCATTTAAATTAATTTCAAAGTAATAGGAATAGTTCATAATACCTTTAAATTCATTAATGTACTTGATTTGTGCGAATCTCATTCGTATTCAAGTACGACTTCACACCGTAGCTAAATGCGTTTCGGATGCGCATCATAAGTGCCCAGTTGCGGCACGGATTGTAATGCTGATTGCAACTTGTTATAGTTGCTCATTTAATCAAATTCCCCGCTCGATTGCACTATAATGACACTCTGAAAGGAATGTCCATCAAATATTTTCAAGTGTGAGATTATGTCAACAAAATATGAGTTACGGTCAACGATGTGAGTACGGCCGCCCATAAACCCCTGTGACATTTGGAAACGAAACTATACAGACGACTCACTGCAACGTAATTTGTCCGGGGCCAATCGTTAAAAGCCATCTTTTCGAACAGAAATGAAAGCATAACATCAAATATAGAACCCAAATAAGTACAAAGGTTGTGCTACGGAAAGATAAGGTTCTAAAATGTACTCGACTCAACCATGTAGAACGCGCTTCTCAAATTATCTGTAAGATGGGTGGATAGGGTAAAAAGTACATCATGACGTCACTCAAACGGCATTTATTAATTGATGACGGAGTCTTTCAATTTTTTTCATGGAAATAGATGTCATTAATATATTCAATTGAGATCTTTCAGAGGACCCAATGACAATTTTACACCACACAGAGTGATGGTGATGGCTCTATACCACACAGTGATGGTAATGGCTCTACACCACACAGTAATGGGGATGGCTCCACACCACACACTGATGGTGATGGCTCTACACCACACAGTGATGGTGACGGCTCTACACCACACAGTGATGGTGATGGCTCTACACCACACAGTGATGGTAATGGCTCTACACCACACAGTAATGGGGATGGCTCCACACCACACAGTGATGGTGATGGCTCTACACCACACAGTGATGGTGATGGCTCTACACCACACAGTGATGGTAATGGCTCTACACCACACAGTGATGGTGATGTCTCCACACCACACAGTGATGGTGATGGCTCTACACCACACAGTGATGGTGATGGCTCTACACCACACAGTGATGGTGATGGCTCTACACCACACAGTGATGGTGATGGCTCTATGCCACACAGAGTGATGGTGATGGCTCTACACCACACAGTGATGGTGATGGCTCTACACCACATAGTGATGGTAATGGCTCTACACCACACAGTGATGGTGATGGCTCCACACCACACAGTGATGGTGATGGCTCTACACCACACAGTGATGGTGATGGCTCTACACCACACAGTGATGGTGATGACTCTACACCACATAGTGATGGTAATGGCTCTACACCACACAGTAATGGGGATAGCTCCACACCACACAGTGACGGTGATGGCTCTACACCACACAGTGATGGTGATGGCTCTACACCACACAGTAATGGTGATGGCTCCCCACCACACAGTGATGGTGATGGCTCCACACCACACATTAATGGTGATGGCTCCACACAACACAGTGATGGTGATGGCTCTACACCACACAGTGATGGTGATGGCTCTACACTACACAGTGATGGTGATGGCTCTATGCCACACAGAGTGATGGTGATGGCTCTTATACACTCCAACTCATTCAGAAAGAAAAACATTGGTGGCTCAGTCGAAATTCATTAATTGGGCCTCGATAGCGTTCTTTACAAACTGTAGCTATCACAGCAAATAAGGTTATTGATCGCAATAACATCAGTGTAGGAGTGCAATCAAACTGTCGGAATTGTTCGTTGCCAACATTCAATTATTTTCTACTGATCACCATCAAAATAACAGAGTTTACACAGTATGATAAAGTAGCTACTTTCAAATTTTCTCTCAATAAACAACTAGTGGACAACACCATTACGTCATGGTTAATATAATTAGGATGATGTATTATCAGGCCATTAGACCACCTGCAACCAAGTTTTCGTGTTAACGGCCAATACGTTTGTATTCATATCCGTCACACAGACCATCTCGTTAATTTATTGAGGTCATAAATTCCGCTCTCAATTACTCTCAGTACTCACCGACATCAGCCTCTTCAAACTTCTTAAAATATGAGTCCAAGTCCCTGTAACGCTATCTAAATAACTCGAGTTCCGTAGAGTCATCATACCATCATTGCCCTCACTCAAATTCCAGAGTATCGGAAATTTCAATCGTACAAACACTACTGCGACTGGGGGTCAATTACTATTGGCACGGATCCAAATAAATTGGTAAGCCTTGATCAATCAAGGAACACTGTCTAGAACTGGTAGTCAATTAGTTTATTTTAATGTCTATAATCTGTAGAAGAACAAGCAATCGGTCATTTGGTTATATTGGTTCCTGAAAGTAACCTATTTCACACAGTCTTGACATGATCACTTTCCGCCACCAATAAAAAGCACGGAGTGAGCTATTCTCCTAACAAAGAGTCAATTAAAATAAGTGTATCGCCTTCTTACTCTTGGCAGATGAGCTTCGATCATCGAAATAATGTCCTCGTTAGGGAACTTCCCCGTCTTTTGCTGCCTGCTGTGAGAGTGAAGACAATGTTAAGTTTCAAGTTTAATCTTATTTGAAAGTTAACTTTGGACAGCAGTGAGTAACGTAATTCTACGGGAATTAGATTTATAAACGACATCACGCTGAAAAAAGAATTGTTCGCTGCCGTGAGATAAATCAATATATTTATG
>SDVV010044409.1:0-10159 GCA_016164225.1 Gammarus roeselii
AATGTAGATAACCGTTTCTGTTTATCATAAATCCGGAAAATAAATTGCTTAGCAACATTAATTATGGACTTTATCAAACTCAACATAGAAACCACGTAACAGTGGCTAAAATAAAAGATCAAATATATATGCATGTTCTAATTCAATCAGTTTGTTCATAGCCACCCGAGAAAACGGTTAGCTAATATAGTCTCCGCGTCATAACCTGATGCAGATTATTCGACATGACCCCATGGGAAAGTGGATGGAGGTCAGACCTTCTATAATACATCTGCATAGATATACCTGATAAAAGGTATCCTGGATGCAGAAAGATCCTCCGCAACATACAAACTGGTGAGGTACTAGACCCAGGTCAACCATGTGAGAGGATCTCCTAACAATCAGCCTGCCTATAAAAATATTGGAGAAAATGGTATCAATATATCTAATTGTAATGCACTTTAATACAACTATTGTTATCACTCATGAACGAAACCTGAATAGAACTTATATATGTGAGATTGGAAGCCTAGTCTACTGTTAAATGTCTGATGCTTCCTTAATCTAGTCAATAACCATTCAAATGTACCTTCTCTGATGTTGAGCAATAAATTATTAAGGATAATAGTATCATTCCAGTTGGTTGAATTTTGTTTTTATATTCTTGCTTGAACTCGCTTGAAATCATGTCGTTGCTCACAGTTGATCTTGCTGAGCTATAACGGACTATTTGAGTAAACAATCTTGTTTATCAGATTGAAGTCGGGCACTTGCTCATTCATATTTTCGAGGAACAAATGTTATAATTAAAGTACTGAGTAAAATTAATGCAAAGAAGCTATTTGTCATTAGTCTTTCCAAAATTTGCCAAAATATGCATTTTCTTTGGTGCAGTCTTCAGTATGTTTACATCTTGAGTAGTCACGAAATAGTAAGCGTGTGGTTCTACGTTCGTCCGAATACGTTGTTTCCATAAGTGTAACGAATGACATCATGCAAGAAAACAGTGAGATGTCATTTGCTTTCTATAGAAGGTTATTGTCTTGCTAAAATACCTGTGATGCAGTAAACCTTTGAGGACGATTGTACAGAAGGAAACAGTTATAGTGATATCACCTTCCCAAGTTGATGCCTCATATAGATACAGATATAGACAATGGGCCACATCACCAAGGATGGGGGTGGCAGATGGCAAGGGGCACCTCACACTCCTTTCGTACACTCACGCGTAACAACCTAGTCTACTGGCGCTGAGGGGTCCGTCTGGAAGACCCCGCAACACACGCTGAAGGGTCCGGCCGGAAGCCCCGCACCACACAGTCTGGATCATGTGTGCGGTCCGAGGTCAGTGTCAGCGGCAGCGCCCGACAGTGTGACTGGGGTACCCCTGCCGCGTCAAGGTTACCGGGGCCCCCCCCTCAACGACTTATCCGTTTCTCAACAGGATGTCATGAGCGGAATAGCTCTTCAGTGCAGCGTCGAAAAAAAAATCACTCATTCACAACCATTCTCCCTTCACTCCGATTCATTGCACGCTTTTTCGCTACCTACAGACTCAATTGAATCTCTCCTTCCTAACGCCTGTTTCACGTCGTCCATCAACCAAAATTTCGGTCTGCGTCCACTCACCGCCTTCAACATCCATATTACAAGTTTTCCTATATCCATCCTCATCATGTGTCGACCCATCTTGGAACCCGCGAATCTTCTATGTCCTCTAATTGACATCTTCACCATCCTCGCACCAGTTTAAACAACGTCGTTATTGATCCTGTTTCTCAGCGTCACTCTAGCCACACTCATTAAACATTTCATTTCGAAAACATTAAACGTTCTTCTCTTTTCTGCTCTCGCCACCCAAGTCTCGGCTCTGTAGAGCACAGTTGGGACAACGACACCCTCATACAACGCCACATTTGCTCTCCCGTTCCAATCGATCTGCTCATTACACTCTTCACTGCACCCATCACTTTACACCCTTCCTTCACTCGCGACTTCACCTCAGTTTCCATTAGTTCAGTGTTCTCCACATTGGAGACAACATACTTCGAACTTTCTCTAGTAACTCTCTATTTAGGAGGGCACTAATAATTGTTTATGCTCGCATTACGTTACTCTACTTTACCAATCTCCGACTCAAGTCTACGCAGCTTCTCCTCTGAATCTACCACAAATGCCATACCATCCGTAAATAGGGACTGACTCAACTGCAAACTCCACCCATTTGCTTCCAACAGCTCCAAGCCGCCACCCATTTATTCACCTCTCTTTGACCACTCCATCCATGTAGAGGTTAAACAGATAGGGAGACATAACGCAGACTTGTCTCAGACCCATTTTCACTGTGAGAAAATTCCACACCTCGCTCCCCACTCTGACACATGCTTATGAACCACTTTCAATAGATTTACGCTCACTCCTTACAAACGTAACACCCTCCACAGCGCTTCCCTCTCGACCCTGTCATAGACCGTTTAAAAATCCACAAATTCCCTGAGCACATTTGTTTTCCTTCGCAAGGCAGCCTCACTGTTTTTCGAGCGATTGCGCCATCTCTCCAGTCTCTAATCCTTTGAACCAGTACTCTCTCGTACAAATTCCGACCACACACAGCAAGCTGATACCTCTTAAACTGCAGCATCCATATTGATCTCGTTTGCCCGTATACAGCGGAACATTACAAGTACTTTACCCCTCTCTCTATATCACGCCCGACATGAAACACAGATTCCGTAGCACTCAGTCTCAACGCCATCCAGACCAGGTCCTTTTCCTGCCTTCAAAACATTTATCGCCTACAAAAAATCTCCGTTATAAATGTCTGCAAAAAGTATCTACCCCAAAAACCGGCACCCGTACATCACCACCCACAGCAACTAATTCGGTTTTTCATGCCATCGCAAAATGATGTTTGCACTTATCATAGGCGTTTTTGTTATTCGTTTTTTAGTTCTCCGTTAACGGTCCCACGTTCAGCCCAAAGTTGCTCACGTCCAATAAAGTGGCTAAAAAAATGTGTGAAAACAATTTCAGCCCGCTGCTGAACGGATCAGTCAACAAAGTATATAAGAACACTCTTTTCACGTTATTCTAACCTCAAATATGTACGTACAAATAACATCAACTCTACTAGAACATTTGGATACACGTATAGCTTCTTAATTCATTCAGCCTTGATTAAATTGCTTATTGATCACGTCACAGCTTTTGCGCTGGAGTTCATCAGCACATAAGCGTAGATGAGTTTATTCGGGGTGACACCGATGAACTTTACCGTGTTGCCCTTTAAACTCAAAATGAGCTCAATATAAGGCGAAACGATTTTGATGGGTGGGTGATGGATTTGAACATCAAGAACGTAAGCGGAACGCCTCAGAATACGAAAACTTGGATAATTCATATGCAAGAAAAAATCATAATAAGCCGTTAACTTCATGAAACGATGTTCCATAAACGTTGTTTGCATTAGTTGTTTTTAAATTTATTACTAAGTTGCATATAAGAACATTGAAAAAAAAAACGCGGAAGCCGGTGCTTTGAAGGCACAACACATGCAGGCACAACAAATGCAGTCTCCATGTACATTTTCCTAATTCTAAGTAACTTCAACTCAAGTTAGGTAATCGGAACTAATCTCATTATTAAAACAAACGAAAGTGAAAAGTAATTTGCTTCAAAGGTGCACTAGAGTTTGAAACTTTCACCACTTTGTTTTGCTAGGTTTGTGTTAGTGTTCAATAATCTGTTAATATTTTTTAAGAAAGTGCTCTATACAAAAAAAAAATGATTGAAAAATATTCTAAGAAACATAATTTTGTTGACCCGGCCGACCAAGACAAAATTGTTAAGCAGCCACGTTCAAGGTCAACAGCTGGATGCGACCGCTAATAAAAGTAATTGAACGATCACGTTAATGGGAAAAATTTATATATTGATAGGAAGCTAACTATTGTATAGGGTTGAGTAGCAGTAGTACTCGAACTCGTTCACACTAGCAAAAGGGCAGAATAATCTTCCTCTTCAAAGCGCCAGTCATTCGGCGCATTGCTTCAGATGGTGATTATGAATACGCTCCAGAAAATATATTAAAGTATTTATGACGCTTTAAATGACTCCCACGTTATTAAATGGACCTTATTCCACTTATATAAATTGTAAACACAATTTCGATAGCGCAAAATCTAGTGCACCTTTTATCTCAATCCAACAAAATAGTCAGCCCGCACTGCCCCAGTGTATCATCGGCGACAAATTTGTAATTTTCACCACTTCATTATCAACGTCTATTTTCTATTTTTATGAATCATAATTACCGAAATTCGACGACACCCCAATACAAGCTCGACGGCGCCTCATGCACGCACTCTGAGTGTTATCTACGGGAATAGAGTCGGTAGATGGTAGTATTGTATAATGACGAGCGTTTTTTAAATAAAGATTCCAGTTTCCTTTCATAACAGGGTATATTCGATAACATATCTACATCGTGTGATGTGATTATGTATTTGTGAAAAAGTAGAGACACGTACTTTCAGACGAACAGCAGTTTCCGATTATTTAGAATGTGTTTAATCTACTGTAGGCTGACACATGCAGTCTTTTTCTCGCTGAGGCTCGAGCTAATGACATGAGACATATAGGGCTAGCACTGCTGTCAGATTTGCTTACAACTTGACATTGGCAGTTGAACGAGGAAAGCATCTGTGACAATCTCAGATCAACATCGTAGGTTGGTGTTTTTCTCTTCAGGTGCTGATTTGAGTTGGTTCGAGTATCATCGTTAAACGCTATTTCCTTCTGCAAACTTTCAATTTTTTCGTCTATTAACACAGAAAATGCAGACACATGATGCTCTCTTAGACGTTCAACTTCAGAACCAATCTTATTTCTATCATAAGACAACACTGTTTGGGCCAAAAGTCCCGCTGTTGTCCTCTATCACTTGTCAACACTTGTAAACACTTGAAGGCATTTATGAACAGAATTTATTCTCGTAATTCACCGGACAAAGTCCACTGAACATGTGTCCAAAGGTTGACCAGCGTATTCGTTCATATTAATGTGGTACTATTGCATGTCTTCTACATTCAATAGTCTCGCTATGCGTCATTTCACTTTATCCTGACATTACTTTGGACTGGATACATATATTTATTATAATACATAATGATTGAAATAATCGCAAAGCATTTTAAACGATTTATTACACATGAGGGGGGCAAATATTCAAAACGGTAAGTTCTTCTTTTTGTTTCCCCAGTGAGATCGATTAGCTGATGTCATTACCGACTTGTACCATCTAAATATTATTGGTGGCAGAACGACGGACAATACTCGGTACTCGACAGGGTTGGACAGCAGAAGAATTCAAATTAGTCCGGTGTAATTTAAGTACGGAAAAAGAACGGTATTCAAACAGATATTCCTACATTTAGTCGGAGAAAAAGTTCAGAAGTCAGATGAAATTACAAAGTAAATGTGTTTATCCAGGAATACAATACACCAGACAATTTCCGCTTGAAAAACGGAGAAATTTTGAATTGTTAAATAACACAAATTGCGACGGAACATTATCCACATTTATCTGTTGGTTCACATGTTTTTTATAACAGTGAAGCCCATCAAATCGAGTGTAAGGACACAGTTTATTGTTAATATATTCGTAACCTGTGTTTTCCATCAGATTCTGAAAAGCACCAAGATATGTAACCAAAATCAATAATCATTTGGAGAGAAAGATCATCGGAGTAAACCGAACGTAGGTCTGAGTTACTCCCTACCAGTGCAACCAAACTTCCGATAACCATGCTATCAAATGGAACCTTCAATCATGCTCCCTCACCACCCTCACCCCCGCTTCCTCACAACCCTGCCATCACCTGTGCCCTAACACATGGCAAGTCCACTCAGTTTATTCAAACCATATATTATCTCTCTTTCTTCATCCCCATCGTTGCCCGCTCAGCATTCCTCCATTGCTCCTCTCATTTTATTCCTCCTCAAATCCCTCCGCGAGTTTCTACTTGGTCTTTCTCGATCTCGTGTTCCCTCATTAACAAGGAAACAGAACTGAAACAATAACATTCCAAACACGCATGCAATGCTACTAGCAAAATGTCAACCAGATTCTTCAAGCGATTTTCGTAAAAGTGTTTCTCACGATCACCTAAAAAATCTAAATGAGAGTTTGTTGCGGACATGAAATAAAAGGAACCGATTGAACAGATGCCAATGGAGGTGAGGTAATATGTGCAACAATTCCACCCGGACACCAACATCGAAACCACTCCCAATTGTTTGAAATTAAAGACGACTAAAATAGATCAACGGTTATTGTATCTTGCACACAATAACTGGGTCTTGGGAAAAACTGTCGGACGTAACGATAAACGTAGCATACAGTGTATACAAAGACAATCAATGGAGGAATCATCCAACTACATAGACAATTACCAAGCCTTCACCAATTATCGTATAGATCAAAAGCAGTAAATTTGGAGATCGATGGTAGAAATTCTCACCAATGCACTGGAAATACGAATCACCTTGTAGGAAGAATGAGAGACAAGTGACGTGAACAAAACTGTAATTCGCTCTACCAACATCAAGTACGAAGACACAAAACTCAGTATATGTACCCAGGAAAAAATGCACCCGTCCACCATTTGGACCCGCCGTTATATCATATAGGAACCTGAGTCGCAATCTGCTCAAGCTGGAAGCGGCGATCATTCCACAGCGTCCACGAATAGAAAGAACCACCGGAGTTTCATTAATATTTTGATCATACGAATGGAAGTAAAATATTTGCAATCAAACTTGGGTCGAATGAAAATGCTAGTGAGGAATGACTCACCTGTCGTTTAATGCCAAAGGAATATATGGCTGGGATCTGTAATTAGCAGTAGCTTTATCCAGATTTCAGATTACAATGAAAATCATAGTGGCGGAACAACGATCAATGTACGAGACATATACACCTTTTCTCGAGTAAAACAAATTGACGGTGAGGGAATTGGAGAACCTGAAGGTAAACAACGGGTCCGAAAAACTGACTGTTAGTTTGGTTTGATCCATTTACTGACCACCAATTCCAGTGCACTAACTTATGAATACATGGCGGAAACACTTAGAGAAGCTTTTTGGTTGATAAAGAAACTGTTTTTATTTGGAGATTACAAAAACGATCAATTGAATTTATAATCTAACAAAATAAACTTGTATTAGACCCACTCGGCCGGCATCAACTCATGAACAGTGCAACAGGAACTACTCACGACTCCTATACTCAACTAGACCTGTTCGGGGGGAACAACCTGCCTTCCATTGTCTGAACTTGAGACCGATTGTTTGTCCAAATGAAAATAAAGTGCAGAGTAAACATCAGGAAAGCAAATAAATTACCTTATTATCTATAAAACATATAATGAATTACTCAGCAAATTACTGCTGAGCGCAACTAATGGCAAACATCGGGAGAGCAAATACAAACACTCACACACTATCTACGGTCACCTATAGGATGACGTACCGTTTGGTAAATATCTTGATCAACATTCAACACGCGTTCGGGTGCCATTTATATTCGTCTGTAAGTCACGCATGAACCAGCAACATTGAACAGCACCTCCAACAATTCAGACGCATTCCAACAACTGGGAAGTTCCCCCCACCCGTTAACATCCGGACGAGTTCATTCCATGTCAGTGAACATTGAACAGGGCTTCGAATGACTCGAGAACGCATTGTTTCAGGTCGCTCGTTTCTTGACTCATCCCCTTTCATGGCTTTGAATTACTAAAACGTGATTTATTTACTGAGATTGAGAAGAAATATGTTCTCAGGTGGGGTGCAACGGCGGTGAGGGAAAATTAGGTGATTGCTTCATAACCACTTTTTATATAGGTTCGATTTTGGCTGTCCCAGTGATTTTTTGATAAGTTGAGAGCACTAACGGATGTTCTTTCTGTTGGAGTTGTGCAAAACGACTCACCCTGCAATGTTCGGATGCCTGTTAGTCGAGCTACATTTAAATCAGTAATCGAACTTTGAATAGAATTCAATACGAAATTGTGCTATTCTGTATGTAGTACCAATTATTATGATTTGAATATGAGACGATGTTAGCAGATTACCACTGGATACAGAGCTCTTTGGAAATCGAAACCCTATGCTGTCATCTTTAGATGCGCTGAATCTCATAGCAAATAGCTAAAATCGACCCAAGTTTAGATAATATTGTATATAAACTAGAATTACCATTCAATCTATATTTATGCACAAAAAGTATGATGATCAAATAAACACATAGGCCTAGCTTATTCTACCAGATCAGTCGTTTACGTGGTCATTAAACGGTGTATAGTATGGTCACCATTCATAGCTCAGAACACATAGTCTACTCTACTGGGGAGCAGAATCATCCAAGCGTAGGCCTAAGCGAGAGGAGCGTCTGATGAAAGAGGCTTGCTTCCAAGCGATGGATTTACTGCAATTCTTAACTAGAAAGCAACGACATTTAGCTAGCAAGTGTTCTTTTTTTCTGGGTTCATCCCATCATTTCAGTGGTAAAAAGTTTGCATCATTCTTCCCCGCACCACTTCACAGCTGCGGACAAGAAACAATACGTTTTCGCTGTTCTTAAGACATTAATGAGGCATCAACGAGGACGTAAGACATTAATGAGCCATTAACGAGGAAGTAGTAAATAACACAGAGTGAAGGACTGATATCGGTGTTGTTGTGTGTGAGTGAGGACAGGACCCATTAGCCCTCAAGAGCACAGAGTGAAGGACTGTTATCGGTGTTGGTGTGTGTGAGTGAGGACAGGACCCATTAGTCATCAACAGCACAGAGTGAAGGACTCTTATCGGTGTTGGTGTGTGTGAGTGAGGACAGGACCCATTAGTCATCAACATTTTATATGTTCACTTGTTGTTCTAATGTATTTTGTCTACTGCAATTGGCAGGCACAAATTGTGGAACTACGTTTCAATGTGCGTTTTATATTATATAACTAGTAAACATTAACGATTCCTGTCCGGGCAGAGTCTATAACGTTCAAGCGGCTTGATACAGTTACGGCATTACGAACAAGATGTATCTAAGGGCTTATAACGAGGCAATAAAAGTATTCCACTGCGACGAGCCCCTATGACAGTTAATATTAACAGCAGTCAATCATAACTGTCAAACCCTAACTGTCGAGTTCAACCGAAACATGAAACAAAATTGCCTTATTTGTTCATGAGTCAAGTCGTTCAACATTCCCCACGAAGAAGTATTCAGTGTCACGTCGAGCATTAAAGATTATGATTCTTTCCCAGACCAGGCTACTCTTCCTCGAGCAATTGATGAAATGAACTGACTCGTGATTGGTTTCCAAACTAAACATATCGAATATTGAGTTAAATGACATCTTTTGACCTGTTACCGATAAACCAAGCTAGTATTAAGCGGAAGTTATAAGACTTAACTTCATCGCGCAAATTTGCATGATTCGGAACACATGATATGGTTTCTTTGCAAAAGTGATTCAATAATGGACGATCAACACCACGCCTTCACAGATGTTTATTTCCAAATTGATTTCGACGGTCAAAAAGGAAATCTATCGCAAGTTGTCTTCAATGATTGAAGCTGCAATGAAGTCGTGGAAAAAGGCTTACAAGTTCGTATCAAATCATTTCCCTGATATTCAAAGTTTAATTGACTTCGCGTCAGGCCGCTGCTTCACGCTGATCCCTGCCGCCCGCACTGGCAGCTGGTTGCTTGTTTGCGCTGATGCCTGCCGCCCGCACTGGCAGGTGGTTGCTTGTTCGCGCTGATCCCTGCTGCCTGCACTGGCAAATGGTTGATTGTTCGCTCTGATCCCTGCTGCGTGCACTGACAGTAGCCGCTGTTTCACGCTGCTATCCGCCTCCCGCATTGACATGCACTGACTGCTTCTTCACAATGATCCCTGCCGCCCGCACTAACAAGTGGAATCTACTTCACGCCGATCCCCGCCGCCCGCTCTGGCGGCGGCCGCTTCACATTGATCCTTGCACCTCGCACAAACAAATGGATGCGGCTTCACGCGAATCCCCGTCGCCCGTTCTGGCAATGTCGGTATTGCACGCTGATACCTTTCGCCCGTACTGATAGGAGGCGCTGCTTTACGCTGACACACGTCGCT
>SDVV010044410.1:0-10158 GCA_016164225.1 Gammarus roeselii
TACCAAGTCTACAGTACCAAGTCTACAGTACCAAGTCTACAGTACCAAGTCTACAGTACCAAGTCTACAGTACCAAGTCTACAGTACCAAGTCTACAGTACCAAGTCTACAGTACCAAGTCTACAGTACCAAGTCTACAGTACCAACTCTACAGTACCAAGTCTTCAGTACCAAGTCTACAGTACCAAATCTACAGTACCAAGTCTACAGAACCAGACAATCTGCGAGTGAGAATATTATGGCATCTCTCCGAAATCGTTTGAAGTCAGTTTACGGAGATTTGTTATGACTTGGAAAATAGCAAATATTAAAGATATATAAAATATGGGTAGCAGGCTAGCACCAGAAAACCTTGGAAATATATCTCAAACAATTAAAACATGCCACCGGAGAAAAAACAAATAATCAACTCCCAACACCATGGACCACGCCGAGCATGACTTCCGAAGCAAATTAAGCCACCTCACCGAATAAATTAGGCCACCTAACCAATCAAATTAGGTCACCTCACCAATCAAATTAGGCCACCTCGCCAATCAAATTAGGTTACCTCACCAATGAAATTAGACTACCTCACCAATCAAATTAGGCCACCTTGCCAATCAAAACAGGCCCATCACCAATCAAATTAAGCCGCCTCACCAATCAAATTAGGCCACCTCACCAATCAAATTAAGCCACCTCACCAATTAAATTAACCTACCTCACCGATCAAATTAGGCCACCTCACCAATCAAATTAGGCCGCCTCATCAATCAAATTATGCCACCTCACCAATCAAATTAGGCCGCCTCATCAATCAAATTATGCCACCTCACCAATCAAATTAGGGCACCTCATCAATCAAATTATGCCACATCACCAATCAAATTAGGCCACCTCACCAATCAAAATACGCTACCTCACCAATCAAATTAAGCCACCTCACCAATCAAAAAGGCCACCTCACCAATCAAATTAGGCCAACTCGCCAATCAAATCAGGCCAACTCACCAATCAAATTAGGCCACCTCAACAATCAAACTAAGCCACCTCACCAATCAAATTAAGCCACCTCACCAATCAAATTTGGCCACCTCACCAATCAAAGTAAGCTACCTCACCGATCAAATTGGGCTACCTCACCAATCAAATCAGGCCACCTCACCAATCAAATTAAGCCACCTCGCCAATCAAATCAGGCCACCTCACCAATCAAATTAAGCCACCTCACCAATCAAAATAGGCCACCTCACAAATCGAGTTAAGCCCCCTCAGCAATTAAATCAAGCTACCTCACCAATCAAATTAGGCTACCTCACCAAACAAATTAGGCTACGTCTCCCATCAAATTAGGCTACTTAACCAATCAAATTAGGCTACTTCACCATTGAAATTACGCTACTTCACCAATCTCCTTGATGTATAAAAAGGTCGCAGGTGCGAGATGTGTGATGAAACCAACGCCGTCGCCCTATCTATCCCTACTTTCAAAATATTTGATAAGGTCCTTTATTACCACTTTATGAGAGTTTTGAACTTGGCTTTGAAATTGGCGCGCGGACAGCAAACAAAGGGCTTGTGTTTGATAAAGGAAAAATCCAGTAGGCAACAGTCCTCTGCACATGTGCAGGTGAATATTCATGGAAGTGTATTGCGAGCGTCCCAGCACAATAACACTTCCATGATAACATTAGGCCTATTCCTATTTGCTATTGGTTGATTGAATAGTTCACGACTGAGGGGCGACATCATATAAATAAAAGATTCTACAGCCTGAGAAACACCAATCACTCAATATGAGACACCTCACGCTTATCAGAAGTCACCTTTTTTACTCCGATGAGCAGACATAAGGCAGAGATGCACGAGATGCAGCCCACCACTATGGCCCAGACGCCAACAGCTAGGACTGCAGGAAATCAAAATTCAATACAAACGGTGAAAAAACTTACAGCTAGATTCAAATTCATCACTAGTAACAGCTACCAAAAAAATTAGAATCGAACGAAACGAATTTATAAACTGTAACAGAAAGAATATTAACGAAATTTCAAGGTTCTGTTTCTACAAAAAAAAAATTATCGGAAACTGCAAACTTCAATAAATTTGGTGAGACATAAAAAGAAATTACCAGACATTTGAACTTGGTCAGGCTATAATGTCAAGGCAGTCCAATTAGGAAAATGTTGTTAATACCATCCAGGGAAGAAGCCGTGACCTCAACCAAACACAATTTAGCACCAAGATGGTGCAACTCGTTCGCGAAGTGGTATCAATAATATCTATGGTTCGGGTAACATTGAACAATGGTGTTACAATGAAAGCCTTTTGTAACAATTCTGAAATTGTGCTTGGAAAACAATAAAAAGCTTTCTGGTCTTATAGGACAACTGTCATAATAAAATGTTTAGTTTTTAATGTAGAAATATTTACAACATAATGGTACAGTAACAAATTGAACACGAGTTTGCAACGTCATCTTTTAAAGCCAAATGTCTGGGACGTTATAAGGCTGGTTTTCTGTAAACAAAAGTATGATGTGGAAAACATTCTACTTCAGGAAGTAATAATACGAAAACCAATATGTTGCTCAACTCTGCAATTATTACTGAGAATGTTGCAGTATTTTGATCCTGTGAAATAATACTAACCATCGCCAGCTTAGCATGAAGTCAAACGACAACCCTTCCAGATATTTTGGTCCTGTGAAATAATGCTAACCACCGCCAGCTTAGCATGAAGGCAAACGACAACCTTTCCAGCACAAATGATAAAAAAATCATCCCCACAAGATAACGTTGAAAATTATGCTATTTTCTGAGTAGCCCAAGACGACGGCACTCGGTAAACACTGTCCTTGCGTGAGGAACGTCGTGTTTGGGAGGTTCCACCCCAAAACGACAACATTCGGTAAACACAGTCCATGCGTGAGGGACGTCGTGTTTGGGAGCTTCCACCCCAAGACGACAACACTCGGTAAACACAGTCCATGCGTGAGGGACGTCGTGTTTGGGAGGTTCGACCCCAAGACGGCGGCATTCGGTACACACAATCCTTGCATGATTGACGTCGTGTTTGGGAGGTTCGACCCCAAGACGACGGCACTCGGTACACACAATCCTTGCGTAATATTATAAAGTAGCTATGCGAAACAAACATGTCAGGAATCCCTCTGGTATATGACATCATACGCTGGTATAGTAATGTGCTAAAAAAATGTTTAATTGATTTCTACCAGAGCCTCAACGTGAGTCATAATAGGCTCCCCCGTAGGGCTCAATGATCATGGATTCCAGTAGGCTTGCACACCTCTGTGTGCAAGAAAAACAACGTTGTCAAAGTTAAACTATTTGAACAGCTTAGTCGTGTTAGACGCACGCTGGTGCGCACAAGAATAACGCTTAGACAAAACGGACCTCAGCTTTCAATCACTTAGAACTTCATGATTAATGTGTATGCGCGCTAGTGCGTACAGGTAGCATCGTCGAGATTGATACAAGGTTTACGGCTACACGGACAAAGTAAGCTCCGACAGCAACGCAACACAATGTTTACAGCTACGCGGTCTAGCTCAGTTACTGTACATTTTATTTATTTAGGAAACATAAAGACTCAGACGAAACGAATTGAATCCCCGCCTCCAATCACTTCAAACTTCAGGAGTAATATGTACGCACGCCTGTGCGAGCAGATAGTATCGTTGAAATTGGTACAAGGTCTATGGCTACATGGACAAAGTCAGCTCCGACAGCAACGCAACACGATGTTCACAGCTGCGCGGTCCAGTTAAATTACAGTATTTTTCATTTTTCAGGTAAGATGAAGACCCAGACAAAACGAATCCCCGTCTCCAATCATTAAGTACTTTAAGAGTAATAGGTTCGCACGCTAGTGCGTACATATTACTCGTCGAGTCTGGTACAAGATTTACGGCTACACTGACAAAATCAGCTCCGACAGCAGCACAATATAATGTTCACAACTACACGGCCTAGTTCGGTTACATTACAACTCATTTAATCAGAAGGATAAAGACTCAGACGAAACGAATACCCACCTCCACACCCTCAGAACCTCACAAACTAATATGTATGCACGTCAGTGCTCACAGGTAGTATAGTCGAAATTGGTAAAAGGTCCACGGCCTCACGAATCAGATCAACTCCAACCGCAACGCATCACAAGGTTTATAGTTGCGCAGCAGAAGTCAACCACAGAAATTACTAATGGTTCGCACACGCGCGAGCGAGCACAGACTGAAAAAAACGCTTATACACAAAATCGTAAACAGAAGCTCTTGCACAAGTATACTATCATTATTTTATGCGACAGAATTGTGGAACGTGAAGAGGAAAGAAAGGGCAGGTTCATCATGGGGTAAAAACTGCTCAGATTATTATCATCGCACTTATTGTTTCAGGGGATTGGGTGTGGAGGAGGCAGAGGTCCCTTAGGTCCCAAAAGAGGTCGACGGCACCCGGAGGATAACCCAAGTCTCTCGGGTCCCCCGAGTCCTCTCGTTTCAGCTCATCTCGGCTTGTCTCAAATAATTTTGGCCAGTTTCAACTAGTCGCGACCAACTTGACTCGTCTCAACATGTTTCGACTGATCTCGACGCACCTCGAGAAGCCTCGACGCGGCTCTCGCCTTCTGCGCCAGTAATCATGTGGCCTGCAATAACAGATTATTCTACTCAAGCATTTTAGGGTGGGAGCGGAGTGGGAGGGGAATGAGCAGAGGTCCCCCACGTCCCAAAAGAGCCCGATGAGCCCCGGAAAGTTACCCAAGTCCCCCAGGTTTTTAGCTCCCCGGGTCCATCGAGTCCCCTCGTCTCAGCTCATCTCGGCTTGTGTCAAATAATTTTGGCCAGTTTCGACTCGTCGCGACCAACTAGACTCGTCTCAACATGTTTCGACTGATTTCGACGCACCTCGACCAGCCTCGGCGCGGCTCTCCCCCTCTGCGTCAGCAATGCTGTGGACTGTAATAACTAATTTCTCGACTCAAGCACTCCACATATATACATTCCTCTGTGTATGGGTTTCACAGCGTAGGGAGGGGGAGCAGAGGATCCAGGATTTAGAGGGGCCTCAAGAGGTTCCCACAGTTTCTCAAGAGGGTCCCACAGGGTTGCAAGGGTGTCCCAAAGGGCCTTAGAAGAGTCCAAGTGGATCCCCTCAAATCCTCCTGGTCTTCCAAGTCCCCCGGGTTCCCGAAACCCCGGGTCCTCCGAGTCCCGCGGGTTTCACGAGTACCCCCATTCCCTGTGTCACCTAGTCTCAACCCACCTCTATACATTATAAGCAATGTGAAATTTATCATCATGAAAAAAGGGCAGAAATAAATAATAGAGCCCACAAAATAAGAACGAATAAAATACTAAAATAAAGTGTTAATGATCTTTAAAATGAATAATCATCCATCCACCCCCAAAAAAAAAGTTCAAAAGATGTTTGTTTTGGAAATATGAAATGGGATTCAATGTCGAGCAATTCAAAGACATGCCCTCTGGAACTCACCAACGTGAATGTCTGAGTTTCTAAATTGTTAGTTTGTACCATAAAAAAATGTCATTTCCGTATGTGATTTAAAGTGAATACATTTAATGAATGGTGCATCAACTATGAAAATACTTACTTTCAACATATATCAAATTGGGAATAACATTGTCGGGTGCCTGTGGTCGGGACATACCGGATACCCGGCAGCTTCTTACAGAGTTTGTCCCATACATACGTCCAATAAAGGTACCTAAAGGTATGATGAATTTCATTCATATATATTTCACATCCTGAATTTACATTCTCTATGTACTACAGAGTTTATATAATAGAAGAAAACAACGTAAAAATTTATGTCGAATTTGTGAAGCTGATCACGTTGACTCTACCGACTTCTTAGGCCTGTAGCGTAGGACTGTGTTAGGCCATTCTGGTGTCAAGGGATGTAGGCTTTTGGAGCCAGCCAATTACAATTATGTTTGTAGTCATACAATGACATTGAATAAGGACTCACAAATACTTTCAAATTAGACGCAATCATTTGTATATGTTACACATGAGTAGGCCTACCGTACCTACAATTGATGCAACCAATAAGTGCGCCCGGAGGAGTAGAATGCTGTTCAGGGACACTGTACTGTCCATAAAATACTACTTCGTTCAATGAGGTTAATGTTCATGATTGTTCATGTGAATTTAGGTGCAATAAATGTCTCATCAAAGAGAAATGAAAAACATATTATTGTCAATTTCTTCATAGCCCAAATCAATATTTTATTCGGAATACTAAAGTTTTCAAAGAAGAGATCAAGAAGCGATCACTGGAGCAAGTAGTGGCCCCTGTGCGTAATAAGTATTTCTTTTCAAGCAATAACAAATCATTTGGGGCATTAGTTGATGAATAAAAAAATCCAAAAATCAAGTGAACATTTCATGTATTAGCTTCATATGCCATGAATCGAGCGGTCCTCGGAGTCCTCTTCCCTGGAAGAGATTCCGAGAGCGTCTATCATGGGGCTCTCCTCTTCCAGCCCAGGGCCATGCAGTGAGCCGATAACTTATTTTTTTCAGCCTCACCCTGATCGAAAGCAATAGTTAGAGAGAGGTACACTTGCGGTGATGTAATTTAGGTTCTTATTTACGGATTTGATGGGTTTTTCATGCCCTTAAATCACAAACAGTTGTTACACTTTACGAGGACTTCTTCCCTCACACGATTTATTACATTATACTTTACATATCACAGATACACATTATTTACTTTACCAGATACCCACTTGGATTTTAGTGGTTCTCTATGCTGAAAAATTGCGATTGTATATTCTGCCCAATGTCAAGTTAGTCGCTAGACTGATAGCTAGACCATCTAACATTCTACGTCCCTATCTTGCATGATTAGCGAAACTATCTATTGCTACAATAGACCTCCATTATATATTCTGGTCAACCATTATTCTGAGTGATCATTGTTCCAAGTTGAGTTTCCGTTAATCTTCTTTGTCAAATGCCGGGTACGGTGATGCGCAAGAACCTGTCTCAACTCTTCATAGACACACACTGCCTGCCTCCAGGCCGTTCCGCTCAAGGCGGTTGAAACCTTTCAAGCCAAGAGCCCCTAGCGTCAAGGTATGCACTTCGAGAACCCAGGACATTCCAAAAAAGAAGAACGGCTTACTCATCTTCATGAAAACTATGAACGCTGACTTATTTACCATAATCAAACATATTACCATACCATTATACTTATTTTACCCCGGAATAAACTTAGAATAATTTACTCCCAAAATAAACGGGAATACCTTTGTTTCATATGCTCTATAACAATAGAGTGAAAACCAACTAGGCAAGCAAAGTGGCAAAACGTACAGAGGAGAAGGGAGGGGAGGGGATGAGGTCAGAGGACCACCGCCTCCCACCAACATTCTAACCCCAGATGTACTCTATCACATACATGCTGGACCAGATGGCCCCCAAAATCAATACACACAATTTCAGTTTCATCCCATCGCGAAGAATGTAGGACCTTGTCTCCTACACAATCCTACCTGTTTTACATGTATAAATTGTTTACCAGATTAATGTCAAACACAGTAAAATTCTACTTTAAGAGCAGACTAAGCCAACAACACAATCTAGTGAAGGAACGTGAGTTGAGCGTAGGGTAAATGCGTTAATTGTATCTATTGCTTGAGGAACGCTGCTTTGAGTTCGTTAGTTTGATGGCATCTAACTAGGAACAATTTTCTTATATGTCTGATAAGGTATTTTGTGAACATAAATTTAATCATTTTTTGTAATTTTTATTTATAGCAACGGGACATGTTAAAGGCACAGCTGTGGCAAATTTCTCCTGAAACAGCTGCTGGAAGCAGTATTTTGCTGTAAAATATCATGTAATATCTCTACCGAACTACCTCAAATAAAAAAAACTGCAAGAGAGAGATAAAGTTCGCAAAAAACGGACAACACTTCTCCTCCGTGTATCGGACTAACAAGGTGAGGAGGAGGAGTGCTGTCTAGTTATCCTGCATACATGATGTGACGGAGGTAGGCCGAAGATGTACAGGGAATGAACAGATGTCCAGGAAAATTCAGATTTTTTAACGAAAAAAAAAACATTTTCGTCGTGATTCATATCTCAAATAAGAAGGAATGCAATTAAGTCATTAAAATCGACCAGCATCATCTTTATTTTGGTGCCTTGAGTATCGATCGTTAACATTATGAGAAAGGAATCAACAATGATTGGTCGCTAATAATACATTATATCAAATCGAGCCCCATCTTGATCTGTTAATACAGAAACAAGATTGTTGGTGAGGTAGCTACGTCCTACCGGAGTTCGACGTTATAATAATAATAAAAATTACAATGACAATTTCATTGAATATGATCAAGGGCATATTGGTATTTCTGATACACGTATCTTAATCTAATAGAAATTCGAGTAAGCCGTCACGGTATGGCGGATGAGTTAATTCCGAGAGCACATTAGAAATAAATAAAATTGTTCGGATTGGACACACATATTATCGTCCTTCTTGAGTGCATAGTATATCTTTCCAACGAGAACGTCGCCAGTGTAGATAACAATGAAGACTTTGTTTTAGAAGACATCACTCCGGTCATGAGAATATGTGCCGGTTTACAAAATAGTACTCATGTAATCGGGTGAGTTCTCTGCAAATACTCTGCTCAGGGACTTGGAGCGGCACCAGCATCAGTTGACTATAAGTGACATAATAGGTAACTGTCAGATTTCACATATTATAGTGGCAGAAATCTCGTCGTAACGCAGTTTAGCAAATTGGTAACAATGTGCTTAAAAAAACTGTAGATTCGCTTTCTTCGACGCAAAAATGAATTTCCGTACTAGCAAGTCACCAACAGTACTTTGTCGTCGTGTCTGGTCTGTAACATCCTCATCATCAGTGCAACCCGCTGAAACAAAACGCCCAAGATACTGGAATGTGTCACCAAAATCAAGAGTGACACCATCTAGCACAACTTCAGTCGAGAAGTAGGGCTCCGGACTCTTTGGTCTGAACAACACACACACACACACACACAGCTTTTCAAATACACAATATCATAGAGCCGAACAAAATTACTACCAACATCTAAAAGCATTTCCAAGTCCGAGATAGTTATAACTACTAACACCATATCATTGGCATAGCAAAGATTATCAACACATCTATTGACAAAAGGATAACCTACGTTCTCCCTGCTTAATAGGTAATGCAAATCATCGGGTGTATACATTATACAACGATGGCGACAGTCGACCTCAATGTCCAATTCCATTGGTACACGGATAGAAAGTTGATTTTGAACACCCCGCCGCACAAGAAATACCGGCTTTCTGTACCAGAATACAAGCAACTCCACGATATCAAAAGAGCTCCCATCTCAATTAATTTTTGGATCAAAGTTCAGTGTTTTCTCTATCAAACGCTTCCTTTCTATCTAAGGAGCACATGACATTCATGTTCCTATTTCTGTAGTACTGAGTGTTTCAACGAAAATACCTTGAAATCAAACTGACTGTCCGCCGCGAACAATTACGTTTACAATTTTGTGAGATTGATCTACTCCAAACAATGAAGATTGAGGTGGCAATGGCAATGCAACGATCAACATTTATGTCCGACGGTCATTCGTTTTACTATTAGAAAGCGGTGGATCAATTACACGCATTCATCCTCTGGGCTACAGTTTAGATCGTATACGCAGCCAGAGAGGAACAATTACACGCATTACATCTCTGGGTAACAGTTTAGATCGTATACGCAGCCAGAGAGGAACAATTACACGCATTCCGCCTCTGGACAACAGTTTAGATCGTATACGCAGCCAGAGAGGAACAATTACACGCATCACAACTCTGGGCAACAGTTTAGATCGTACACGCAGCCAGAGAGGAACAATTACACGCAATACATCTCTGGGCAACAGTTTAGATCGTATACGCAGCCAGAGAGGAACAATTACACGCATTACATCTCTGGGAAACAGTTTAGATCGTATACGCAGCCAGAGAGGAACAATTACACGCATTACATCTCTGGGTCAGCCAGAGAGGAACAATTACACGCATTCCACCTCTGGACAACAGTTTAGGTCGTATACGCAGCCAGAGAGGAACAATTACACGCATCACAACTCTGGGCAA
>SDVV010044411.1:0-10158 GCA_016164225.1 Gammarus roeselii
TACTGTGGACGGTAACGCGAACTGCTAATGATACTGCGGATGGTAACGCGAACTGCTAATGATACTGTGGACGGTAACGCGAACTGCTAATGATACTGCGGACGGTAACGCGAACTGCTAATGATACTGCGGACGGTAACGCGAACTAATAATGATACTGTGGACGGGAACGCGAACTACTAATGATACTGTGGACGGTAACGCGAACTGCTAATGATACTGTGGACGGTAACGCGAACTGCTAATTATACTGTGTACGGTAACGCAAACTGCTAATGGTACTGTGGACGGTAACGTAAACTGCTAATGAAACTGTGTACGGTAACGCGATGCTGGAATCATTTAATGCATTGCACAATTTACTGGGTCATGTTGCAAGGCTCTCGCCTGATGAACTGATGGAAGTGTTTGAACAAAGTTGACGCGCTATTGCGCATATCAATTAAATCCACTAAGACTTTAGAACAGTGGTGTTGATTAGGGGGAACCGCAGGAAAAGTTTGACAAGAGGTGATTTAAACAGAAGTTGATTTTGCCCTTGATGTGGTCACGTGTCTAACGACTCGATATTTTCCGGTAAAAATCAATATATAAACAACGAAAGAAACTTGAAGTCGAGGCAACACGTCAGAAAGGTTCATCTCCACGAAACCATTAAAGTAAGTAAGCAATAACTGGGAACTCAGAGCACTCGGAAGTGTTCCGAGTATTTCTGCGCGATCCTGCTCCAGGTTCCCCACTATTGATCGACCTCCCACGCCAACATCTGACCTTACCCCACTAGTCCGCCCACCCTCCTCCTGCACAAAGCCTCGTGCCAACCCATGCAATTTTTTGCATTAAGTTTGATATGGAGTTATGATCTGGAGATTTAAAAAAAAAACTGTTCTCATTTGCTTTCATGCAAAAAGCCTGTAACCGCAAACTACTCGGCTTTCAAAATACAATGGCTAGAATTGGTGATACGAATGTTTCTATGTCATAAAATATATTCATATTCTATTTGGTAGACAAAACGGTGTTACCTATGCATGCCTACATTATTTTACTTCTAAAAATATTAGAATGAAGTATTAAAATATATTCTATTCATATACAAATGTTTACCCACCTCCTTGGTGTGTATATTGACAAAAACCATAAGCTGCACCCAGACAAGCACTCTCTGGTTAGTCTGTATTTTGATATCGTCAGTTGATGTAGGTCCATTCGGCAGATAACAGCACCGGCCACCCTGTTCAATTGAAGATATTATCATCCAGGAATAATCCTATCCGTAATCAGTCACGTTCATAGCAAACGCACATGCGTCGCTCAACACTCCAGGGCGTTAAACCATTGAAGAACAGACTTGTGTAGTTGTTGTGTTTGCTTAGCCCCGGTTTCCACCTGCGGTGGTGGAAACCGCGCCAGCGCACCGCCCAAAATCATCAATACCCAGCGACACGCGGGTGTTGAGACAAGGGGAGGTGGGAGATGAGAAAGGGGTGACCGGCTTAGTGGTGGGGTATGGTGTTTTTGTTGCTATCTGGATTAACTTTGTGGGTTGTGTGGCAGTTACCAAATGGCCACCCATGTGATATAATTTTAATCGTGGACACCAGGACATTGAAACTTGCATCGTGTTCATGTCCCTCAAGCACACTGTAACGCCCAACCAAACGCGTGCAGGCATATCCTCATGAGGAACAGGAATGTTTTGTAGGAGAGAAATGATCGGGATTATTCACTAGTCAATGAAAATCAATGAGTGTTTATGTCGTGGCTCTGGTGTCTTGAAAGTGTCGGTGGCTCTGAGGACCAAGCAGCGCACAGGCTACGTCCACGTCAACACCGCAGAGACGGCGCAGAAGGCGCTGTCTCCAACGGCGAGGATATGAAACAAGGGGGGTTGAGGGACTCTCGCTGGGGCCGAAGCCCTGTACGCCGCCACCGCAGGCAAGATATCTTGATGGAGTTGGTCCGCCTGACTCATGTAGGCTCCCTCATGGGCGGCTTTGGTCACTTCTTCATGCACCGCGTAAGTTGCCAGCATCCTCCAAGTTTGGATGCAACATCTGAGTCTTTCCTATCTTCCGTGACTCTTGAAAGGTTGGAGGTGTGGGGGGGGGGGAATTCCACAACCCATTGGCGCAAAGACGCTTCAGACACGCGCATTTACGGATACCTGTCAATCGTTCAAAAAACGGTATCTAGCTCAAGAAAGATGCATTAATCTGAGTTGGGTTGCACTTACATTCAGCTCAATCTCGTGTATAAAAAACTTTGCTTCGTTACAACACAGCCGACTAACATTGGTATTACACCGGCCAGAACAGATGACACCTTGCCTCCAAATAAGCAAATAAAACCATGTATATAGGATTTAGTAGGAACATCCTTTATGTTCGCTACCATGAATATTTTGTTGAGCTAATTGTCACTCGATTCCGCACAAGCTACTCATTATTCCATCCATTTATACTATCATAACTAAAAAACCATTTGACTTAATCGTTCCATAAAAAATATAACATAACAAATAGTCAAGCATCTCATGAAATAAGGTCGAGGTAGAGGGCAGTAGAAGACATCCGGAGCGCAGACTACCGGACCGGCGGAGAACCATCTGAAGCGGGCAGTCCCTCGCCTCTTCAGGAACCTTGCGTTCAGCTGAATTTAAATTGTCCTCCCTGTATTATTAGTATTATTATTAAATCATTTAGTTCCATCGCGTTGCAATGGGGTTTCAATTCTTAAACATAACAGATAAAACTACATTATCTGATACACTAAACGATAGTAACGATAGATACACTAAACGATAGTTCAATTTCAGTTCGTCGCTGCTCATCTTAGTGAGCCGCCGGTTCTCATTTCTTGAAACAAATTGTAAATTTTTATATTATAATTAATGATCTTACAGACAATGTAGATATTGAAGTAAGATTTAGGACAACCCGAGTTTGAAAAAATCACGAATTTATGGGGTGGGGAGATAACGAATACATGATTAGGGAAGCACGAGAACATCACAGACATAGGTACAGACACTAGGCCGAATCCCCCAGGATGGGGAAGAGTCTAGCTTTTATCTATGTAAATGTAACTCATTGCATACTTCTTACCGAAAACAGTACCATTTTTGATCTTACTCCGGCCGACGGCAAGGCGCATCACACACTCTCACACGCTCACACACACAACTTAGCCCTTTTGCGCAAAAGGGTCCGGCCGAAAACCCCACAACACACACTCTTGGTCCAAGTGCAGTCTGAGGTCCGTGTCAGCTGCAGAGCCCGAAAGCTTTACTGATTTACCCTCGCCGCGTCGTGATGACCACCCCCCCTCCCCAACGGTCATCCCGCTTCTACCAAGACGCCAAGGGCGGGAAAGCACATCAGGCAGCGGCAGAAATCAACCATTCTCCGCTGACGTATATTCATTAAACGCTCTCTCGCGACCTCCATATTCAAGTCTCGCCTTTCTAACGCCTGATTCACACCATCCATCCACCCTCTCCGGTCTACCTATAGGCCTACGGCCACTCGCAACCTTTTTTATCAATCTCATTTCATACATCCTCACCATGTGCCCGAACCATCTAAGAAAATGCGAATTCACTGTGTTCTCCAACTTATTCACCATCCCCGTTCGGATTCGAACCACGTCATTAGTGAACCTGTTTCTCAGTTACACAACAGCTATGCTCCTCAAATATTTCAGCTCGAAAGCATTCAATCTTCTTCTCTCCTCTGCTCTCACCCCCAACTTTGAGCTCCGTATAGCACAGTTGGGAGCACGACACCCTTGTACATACTTATTTTTGCTTCCTCTCCCAACGTCCTGCAGCTCATTACACTCTTCAGTGCACCCAGCACTTTACACCTCTCTTTCACTCGCGATTTCGCCTCAGTTTTCACTAGTTCAGTCTTCTCCACGTGGGAGCCCAGATACTTGAAACACTGAACTTCGTCCCACAACTCTCTATTTAGGAGGAAGCTAATTCTGCTCGCATCAACAGTCCTCGAGCATCTCATTACTTTTACCCACGTTCAATCGAAGCTTCCTCCTCTCACACACCATCAAACTCAGACACTACCTGCATAGCTTCTTCTCTGAATCCGCCACGATTTGTTCAATTTTTTTTTATACCATATTTGGATTCAATTGATCGTAATTGAAATTTCCATGGGAGTAAATATTCTTCTTCAGATTTTCAGTTATTCGCTTTGCACATTCCAAGCCTCTGGACGGTTGGTTCCCGGCTTTCACTGGTCTGTAAAGGGCTCCGACAATAAATAATTTGATTTTCCTGACTTGGACGGCAATCCAAACATAGTCGACTTCGTCTCCAGCTACAAACATTTCCATTTTTCTTGTCTCATACTATTTTTTTGCGTACATACACTCTCCACCTACTCTTTGTCCTCGATCTTTTCTGAACATTGTGTATCTATCTATCTGATCAACCACGGTACCAGCCATGCCTCAGTAATACATGCATCAGTATATAAACATGCATCCTAGCTGATCCATTTGGGAAAAATACTTCCTGCACGTATGTGTTTTCATTCTTTGACCGAGGATTCCTTGGAATGCCATCCGGTGCCTAGGTGCCATCTAGTCACATTGACCTGACTGCTGTTGTCGTGGATGTGTTGTTGTGGTTGGTGGCGCTTCTGTCAGCGTTCATCGTGTTGCTAGCAGTGATGGTTCCACTCCCGCGGCCGCTGGTTGATGCCACCTTTGTATAAATGCAGGTATCTGGTGTAACGTATAATGCAGGAATTTATTGGGGCGGAGGTTCAAATAATTTGATCCTCCGTTCATTCGGTGCGTTTTGTATAAATGTTTCAATGTTACAAGTAGTCTGTTATGATCATCCTTGAGGTGAATGAATATCGCGAGTCGGGCCTCACTGTGATCGACGTGCTATTCTGCCTAGATGGATGTTATTATTGCGGGACCAAGGTTGAATTCCTCGACAATTCCTCGATAAAAGGACTGGCAAGAGCCTGTGCGTTTTGGTACTTCAAAGGCACTCACTATACGTGTTAAGAAGTCCTACTTGCTTCTTTCATCCTATGGGATATATAATTGCCTAGGCCGCGCCTGGTTCCGGGAGTTCATCGCGAGGCTGATTGTTAACTACCTCAGGAAAAGTTGAAACTCTATAGCAAAGACAATGAATGACACTAATTGTCCAGACTCGAGGCGCCCTCTTGGAGGGGAATCGCAGTCAGACGACAATTTAAACAGACGACAATTTAAACAGACGGCAATTTAATACATGACGAAGTTTTTCTATTTGTCGTAATAAAACTCAGGTTTCGTTGAAATTCGTGTTATACAGGTTCATTCGGGATAAAGTCTCAGAGCCTGGACCTCCTGTGGCGGGAGGTCATTAGCTGCTTCGTATTTTTTATACAGCTAGAAATAACGTTGAATAAAGAGTTTACCGGCTCCCCGTGAGGGTCTAGAAGTTGCAGCTATCCCAAGAGAAGGCACAGCTGCTATACAGTCATGGGCTGACGTTATTATTCTTTGTGTGTTTGTCCAAGTATTTGTTTCAATGCTGTTAAATTTTTATAAATATTTCTAAAAACTGTTGCAGTTGGTGCGCGCTTTGTTCCTTTTATTGCCGTATATGAACTACACAGCAATTTTCTACTCCCAGCAGCAGTTGGTCAAGGTGCTATTTAGTCATTTCGAACGCTGAAATTGAATTGTTTAATTTTGTTTTGTATATAGCATGATCCGAACTGGCTTACATGTGCACGGTAACCTTTGAGTCTCTCATTCCTAATATTTACTATTGTTTGAAATGCTGAATGGCCTTCAATGATTCATTTCATTAACATTCTACCACATCAAAAAATATTTAGAATCGTTGTCATTACAAACTAATTACAATTGTATCACTTATTTTTATTTGCTGGTGATAGATCCTAACTGATTCATTCCGCTGTCATCATACGAAAATGGATAGATATGTATACTCATTGTCGAACATAACTTAGTGCTACTCAAACTAGGCAAAAACAATTGTGATTTATTATATGTGTTTAGCAATGTATTTAATTCCTTTTCCTCGTTCATTTCATTGCTCTCAGTCATGTTTTGATGTATCATATGTGCTAGGCATTCAACTTCGAAAGAAACCTTACTTTGGTGTTAAAACTCCGTGGAATTCCTAATTAATTTAAGTAACTTCTTCCGATAACCTTCTTGTTTCCTCTTACTCATCATATATTCGATATTAGTTGTCTTAATATTAAACATAAATAGTCTCCAGCCTAACTTAATTAGAGAATGAACAAACAAAATTGTTGCGAAAATCATTTAAAATATTAGTGACTTCCTCCTCGCAAGTTCAAGCTATGGTCTGAAGAGTTGCTTCCGATGCTGAAATCGCTTATAATATACATATTTATATGCTGAGAGGGAGAGTGAATATTATAATGAAGATGTTCTTGTTCCTGATTAGATTGCAATACCGTATATTCCATGAATGACTTTTCTTCCTTAACCCTAGAATATTAAATCTGTAATACCAAACATTGACATATTTAATGTATTAATTCAACCATGGAAATGTAAATTTGAGTAATTAACTCCACATAAATCTGTCTGACTGAGGTAAAAATATTTACTTTATTTTAAATCATTTTGTTTTCTCTAAAACAAAACTGATGATAGACGTGGAGCAGCAATTAATACCTTCATTTCCGCTAAATGTACTTTTCAAATTTTGAACTACTGTACCGTTCGCAAACCTTGCGCCGGAACATAACAACATAACAACAGCTGGCAAGCCACCATTCGTTAGCAAGCCTCTCGCCGAAATATAACATAACAGCTTGCAAGCCACCATTCGTTAGCAGGTCTCACGGCGAAATATAACAACATAACAGCGGGCAAGCCACCATTCGTTAGCAAGCCTCACGGCAAAATATACCAACATAACAACAGCGGGCAAGCCACCATTCGTTAGCAAGCCTCACGCCAAAACATAACATAACAACAAATGGCAAGCCTCCATTCGTTAGTAAGCCTCACGTCGAAACATAACAGCTGGTAAGCCACCATTCGTTAACAAGCCTCACGCCGAAACATAACAACATAACAACAGCTGGCAAGTCACCATTTGCTAACCCAAATCTATTCAATAAAATTTAGTTGAATTCATTTCATCTTGCAACAAAAGTAAGGCGGTTCATCCTTTTATTCCATTAAAGAAATTCAATTTGAAATACCGCGGCGACTATAATGCTTTGGAACACCCATGTTCCATGAACAGCCTTGCATTTGTACCATTGATATCAAAACCAAATAGGATAAAAATCGCCCCAATGATACGGTCATCTTAACCTAATAGCATATATTTGCATAACAATCACGCATAACTGGAACATTAAAATGCCGTTATAAACATGGACTTATAACATAATAAGGCCTTAATAAACAGGATTCGTCGTGAGAAGCCTTCCAGCAGGGTAGGATTTCATGTGAGGGACAGTGGAAAAGATTCAAGACAACAGAAGCAGAGGAAATCGATAGTTGAGATGAGGAAGCGAGCATTGTACAGCGGTCACTGAGGTAGGTAATTTATATATAAATACAATTGTAAATGGATATCCGTTGTAATGCAGGTTTAACAACGTTCATCTTCAACTTTCATCATCACCCAACAACGTTCATCATCACCCAAAAGCTTACGAATAATTCAAACAATAAAACCGAGTATAACCATTGTCTTCTCAGCCGTTCGGGAATAAGGCCAGCGTCATATATCATCACATAAATATCCACCAATAACTCCTAGCTAACCACTCGCTGTGGCCGAGTGGTTAGTGGATCAGACTGCAGTGCCAGCCTCTAGTGCGGCATGTCACGAGTTTGAGCCTCGGCATGGACACGGCGGTCTTGTTGCGGGGAGATTGTGCGCCTCTCCCCTCTATATCAGCCTAACATAGCCACCTTCCTAATTAGGGAGAAACGACTGTATGTCTATTCATACATACATACGACAAACCTACATTTAAAAAAGAGACACGAGATAGCCTTCCTTACCTATACACACCGTATTCTAACGTAAATTATCATAACAAGATGTTGTGGGGGCTGCGGCCGTGCTTTAATTATACAAAATTCTCTGTATTCAGCCCCACTGACTTACCGGCTCCTCCCTCTGTGATGTCTGGTTTGGAAAAGCAGACTGGGGATTTTTCCACCACAATGTTGGGGCCATTGTCTTATATTAGGGGGTTCCAGTAACCCTAAGCAATTTCAGTTAAATTCTCAATTAGAGCCCAAATAATGATTATTACTCATTATTTATATTGCACTTCAGGTTTTATTAATTATCATTGTTCATTTCACTTATTTTCGGCGATATTTATTATATTAATTATTTATTCAATTTTCCTGATGGAAGGGGCGTGGCCAGTTGGCTATATAGAGATGCACGTGTGTGTGAGCCGGCAGTTGATCTAGAGCCGTCCCTCTGGCGGCTCCTTCCGTCGCTCCTTACTTATTGTCTTCGTTGCTCCATCACTCTACATTCGCCTTACCGCTCTTCTGTTATGATTCGGTACCGCCAGTGACTGAATATTGTGTGCGTTACTAGCGCGGTGAACCCCGTATTCAAAGTGTAGCCTTGAAGTTGTTTTTCTGAACTGAATTTTATTGAATATTAAGTGGTGAATATTAATCTGGTTTTTAACCTATTTATATTGAATCCTGGTGTGTGGCGTTTTGTGAGAGTTACTGTGTGGTCCTGTACCCCGGTTGACCCACCGAGCCTATACTGGCCTGGACAACCTGCCGCCTCTGTGACCATCCTGACTTCGATGGTAGTGGGGTCGCCAGGTCAAGAAGTGCAGGCACCCACAATGTAACCATAACGCATTACTAAGCTTGCCAGATATACTCAGAAATAATCCTAAACAAATCTTATTCATACTATAATACCATATAGAATCGTGTACGTCTAATAAAATGCTCAACTCGTAATAAAAAGAACTATTTGAATTCTGTAGCAGCACATTGACCACAATATAAGCCAAAACAAACGTAATACACTTCCACATCCGTACAAAACCTATACAACAAATAACGTAAATAACCTAGCAAGACGTGTAACCATAATACATAAGAAATTATACAACAAAAAAAGTGCAATAACTCTTAACTCTTACCTTGCCGGGATGATCATTTTTTCTCCATAGCAATTTTAAGAGGACAGTAACCGAGCGTCGCTGTCACCGGCATGTGACGTGTTACAAAATTTCAATATGATTTCTCAGAAATATTGGAACGAGATATATATCATAAAAATACAGTGAATTTAAAATGAGATGTCACTTCAATCCCGCTGGATATCCAAGAAGTTGATCCAGTTTGGAAATACAGTACCGCAGCTCAGGTTTGAATAAAGTTTGTTTGGCCGTAGGGTAGACACGGAACTGAGTCAGTGGAGGATTGAATGCACAAAATTTGATACATAGTTAAGAAACACTTTTATTGGACATAACGTGGTCGAATCCCTTCGGGATATTTCAATGTGTAGAAAGTCTAGAAAATACGATGGGCCCTTGACAGGTTTTGCGAGTGCGCCTAATCTGCAAGCTAATGGAATCGGGTGCCAACGTGGAGCGTTGATAGTAAATACCAAACTCGAATTAATTATAAACCGCGTTAGAATCCCTAAATCACTAAACTAGAATAATTGAATAATGGAGCGAATTATTACAGAGTTGAATTAGAATTATGTTATATTAGAGGCGAGCACAAGTTTCTTGTTGTTGATATTTGCGTTTATACTGACCGACGCATTTGTAGTATCATTACGACATGCTCATCGTTCAATATTATTAGTGAGTTCGAGATGCATTATCTTTGCTGAAGATTCGAGCATTCAGATCCCAATGGTAAGCTGCTGGTCGATGTGTCCCACGTTAGTTATCACAGATTAGATCAGACTCAAGACTCGAGACTGGACATTGGACCCTGGACCTTTGACCTTGGACTTCAGATCTTGAACCTTGGACATTTGGCAACTCCTACCCCCTCTAGGATTCATCACTGAAATGGAGGCTGCTTCTGGCGGCAACACAACAGAGCTAATATGCAGGGGACGGCATCCGAACACTCATGTCACGCGAAATACCCCTA
>SDVV010044412.1:0-10119 GCA_016164225.1 Gammarus roeselii
TCGACTCCGAGCAACGCCTGAACAATTTCAGTCTAACAGCCACACCTTAGCCTGCAAACACATCGTCTTTAATTACAATTTTTGATCTATATCAAACAAAATATTTAAGCTAATCGTATTGTGAAGTGTTGTAACAAACCATTACGACAACAACCATGAGCATTTCATGAAGCTCAATTTGTAATAGATGCAGGCGCTATTGAGAATTGATTATTCGAATAGCGTTATGCAAACCAATGTTCCAGTGACATATGAGAAATCATAATTCAATTTGAATGTCATAATAATCCGATTCCTTGTCCAATAATTCGTCGATAGCTCTTTTGTAATGAATTGCACGAGGTAGCCCTTCATTTCTTTTATACTTGGATGGCGCACGTGGACGCCCTTCACTTCCTTAACACTTGGATAATGCAGGACCTTTACTTGACAAACTTACTTATTAGTTGAATACAGTCAAGCAAATGGATCGTAATCAACGGATTCATAATTATGTTGGTTACTCACTGAGCCCATAAGTATACCGTATTTCCATCCCAAGGCAAAAAAACATCAGTTGTTCGGTAGACATCAGCCCTTTCTACGCTATTTGGAATGGTCGTGGGACGCCGACTCGGTCCAGTTTTGGACATGCATCTGCTAGTAGTGTATATACTTACAAAACGCGGATGCGAAGGAATTAGATAGGCGTTAATAGAGTAACTTTTGGTGGGCGGGGTAGGGCTTTATTATATCACCAAAACGCGGATGTGAAGGAATTAGATAGGCCTTAATTATATCACCAAAACGCGGATGTGAAGGATTATAGAGAGGCAATAATTAGGCGGAGCAAAACGCAAGTGAAGGAAATAGATAGGCAATAATTAGGCGGTGTCTGAAACGCGGATGTGAAGGAATTAGACAGGCAATAATAAAGCGGAGCAAAACGTAAATTAGTGAAGATTATAGATAAGTCATAATTACCTTAACGAAAACGCACGTTTTTTTGTGAGTCGGCCGATGTATTTGTTAGGATGTATATTATTTCTTAATGTGACCGACTTAGTCGCTTGGACCTTATACTTGAAGGTTTATTTAGTTCTATTCTGATCAATTGCTTATGGGGTGGCCTGAATGCGAGTAGAAGCGATTGCTATAGTTCAACCGCAAGTGGTAGTTAGCTATGAATATTAGCGATTTTATCTCTGGATGTGCGGTCACACAAAGATTTTATCTCGTGATATATGGTCCTCTAGGAGAATAGTTTTCCATACGGAAAATTCCAGTTTCCTTACGGTATATGGTTGCTTTCATTTACGATTGCTTACGTACGGATTATATAGATGTACGTTATTAGGTCTTGTCAACGCTGTATATGATTATTTTGGAATATTTCGCGCGGTAGGAAGGCATGATATATATTACGATGTTTATTATTGAATGACCCATTTGAACAGATGGCATTGTTTATACATGATATTTTATACTGCATGATTGATATTATTTGATTAAATCCACTATTTGAAGGAATAAGATATAGGATGACTAGATCTTTGAACCTATTATCGAATGTATATGTTATGAAGTATGTTATTTGTTAATGTGTCTTACTTAGGCGCTGTATTTCTCGGACATTGTAGTTATATGTTAAGACAAATTGATCTTGTGGTCAAGTTGGTTACTGATGGTACATAGAGATACCAAGAACGCAAGTTATGAGAAAGCACTCGGGAAGTTGAGAGTGGGTGGTCCGAATATCTATATCTGTCAAATGTCACACAAAGATTTCATCTCTAGATATATGATCCTCTTGGAGAATAGTTTTTACATACGGGAAATTTCAGTTTCCTTACGGTATCTGGTTGCTTTCATTAAGGATTGCTTACGTACGGATTATATAGATGTACGTTATTAGGTCTTGTCAGCGCTATATATGATTGTTTTGGAATATTTCGCACGGTAGGATCGAGGGCATGATATATATTACTATGTTTGTTTCTGAATGACTCATTTGAATATAAGGCATTGTTTATACATGATATTTTATACTGCATGATTGATATTATTTGATTAGATCCACTCGCTTTTCACATTTAATGAATATTTTTTTTCAGAGATGGTTGTAGTGGGAGTATAATTGATCACTTAATGTTGATCGTTATATATATTTATTCGATTCTGGTATGGATAGTGTTATAACAAGTTTTCTGGTGAGGGTGTGCTTGAGGATAGCCGTAAGCAAAAAGTTGAAAGCGCTCCTGGAAAATTAGGTGAGATTGCCCCTAACTAATCTTTGTCTTATGAATTTGTTTCCGTATCATGTTTGCTACGTTGTGAATACATGTTTCGTTATATATTTATGTATGGATTATAATAGAAAAAATTGTGTACATATATTTTGTACTCATATCTAATTGAGAGTATAATTGACTCATTTCGGAGGTGGTTTGGTGGAGTTTTTAGCGGTTTGGGTTTGGATATTGTGCCTGTTTTTTGTTCATTTATCACTATAAATTCTTTTATAGGATCAGTGTTGTAGGCATGTTTTACAGCTCAATTTGCAGCCTTAGTCTGCGATCGACCCTGCATGGTACCAGCCTGAAGGTATAATTGCAGGCAAGGTTCTGTGATTTTCCATCTATTTATCTCATATGTATATATTATCTATAGGAATAGTACGGTTTATTAGTCTGATTATTCGCGAGTTGAGGTATGTATTGTGGGATGATGCAGCACCTCCGGTCGAGAATCTATCTACCTTATATTGCATTGACGCGGTTTTCCAATAGCAAAAGTACCTGAACGATATGGATTTTCTGTAAGTTAAAATATCATGTTATGTATACTTAGTAATGATCGACTGATTTAAGTTGTATCATGTTAATGTGGACGTGATTTCGTCATTTCTGCCTCAAGCACTGCCTATTTTTCATACTGTAGCTAATGCACTCTCAAGCGATCTACCTGTACCAATCACTGAAATACGGACAGCAGGCTATGAGCAAGATTGTTATAGAAATTTAGGATATTTAGGTTGTTGAATCATTGTGGTATTTTTATATGTATATATGACATTCTGTTACGATTAAACAAAGGATACTTTAACCCTAAGCGCTCCGTTGTACTTACCCCACCAGTATCTTCTTCCATCGTTTTCTTTGTTATCAGACATAGAGAAATCTGTATAATAAAGAGCTGTCTGTTTTAATCCTTCAATAATAGTTTCAAGTTGTTACTTTCTGCACGATATTCATAGGAATGTATGTTTAAGAGGTGTAAGTCCATGTTACATCTTTGTGGAATTCTCGCTATTGATCCCTAGCAAATATATACTTTAGCGTTTGGAAGGCGATTTACTGGATGGAGGGGTCCTAGGGCATTTACGGTTTGGCAACCCTTCACCTGATGAAATATTTATCTACGATAGCTTAGGTAGCTGTGTACAACTTCAATTAGCTTCATAGCTATCACATTTTCAACGTAAGGCAAGAGGCGTTTTTTAGTGCATTTTTGAAAGCTAATCATTCGAGTTAAATTTAGGATATTGCAAACAAAGATTTATTACATATATATATTCATTGATAATAGATTTTGACACATTAATATGTACATCTATATACAAGGGATATCATTTATATGAAAACATAACTTTTTCAAATCGAAAATCTTGGCGAAACATAAGTAATGACTTCGACCTCCCTCTCTTGTGTTATCTTGATCCTTGGTACCAGTGCCACTCTGTGGGTTCTTTATCAATGATGTATATTTATTCCTCACCTGATGCTGTCGACTCGTCATATCGGTGTAGGATTGATCATCTGGGTGCGTTTTTTTTTCTGATCTGTTGGTGTTTTAGACTGACGCCCTTAGTACACGTTTTAGATGAACAGCGACATCTGGGAGAAGTGCATGCAACACTTGCATTCCTATCCTTGTAACCAAAACTTTGTTTATAGTCTTCAGCGAGCTTTGTATGGACGCTAAATTTTTAATTACTTCTACATGTTTATGACATCGAATCGTTTCAGGTTCCTTCTTGCTATTGCCCACGTTACCATTCATTATTTTCTCGCAGATTTCCGGAACATGATCCCCTCTCCTCATGTTTCATTACAATTAATTTTGAAACAAAGTCAGATGTACATTTGATTTTATTGTGCTATTTCTACACTTCTTATACTCGACACCCTTTCTTTACCCTATTTGATAATTCGGTTTCCATCAACGTTCGAGATTTTTCATGCATTTTATCACGGGTTGATACCGTCATATGCCGGCATACGCTGGTATAATGTAGCTGTATTCACGGTTTGATCCCGTCATATGCCGGCATATGCTAGTATAATGTAGGCGTATTCACGGTTTGATCCCGCCATATGCCGGCAAATGCTGGTATACTGTAGGCGTATTCACGGTCGATGTCGGTATAATGTTGGCATTTACACGCATTTTTTGTAAAAGGGTTACCATATACTCCCGGATGCATTAATACCTATGCAACCTAACCTAACCTATAGAACAACATCCCATGCGGTTTGTTGCAAGATATTTAATGGGCATCAGCTTCATGCTATGTTACGTTAAAAGAAGTAATCATCCTATACTAAACTAACCTTACTTATGTACGGTATTCAGTCAATGTTTTATACGATACATAATACATATCTCCACTTGACTCTACATGTTGATCTATCCTTTGCAGTTTTGATAACTTACACCTAATTATTTCTACTTCACGGTCAATCTCGAGTCATATATGTTACCAGAGAGGTCGGATTTTTTTCAATTTTAGGAGGCATGTTTCTCTCTCCTAATGTTTCATTACTAATAATTTTGAAACAAAGTCAGATATACATTTGATTTTATTATGCAATTTTTTCACTTCTTATACTCGACACCCTTTCTTTCCCCATTTGATGATTCGGTTTCCTTCAACGTTCGAGATTTTTCATGCATTTTATCACGGATTGATACCGCCATATGCTGGCATATGCCGGTATATGCTGGTATAATGTAGCTGTGTTCACGGTTTGATCCCGCCATATGCCGGCATATGTCGGCATATGACGGCATATGCTGGTATAATGTAGGCGTATTCACGGTCGATGTCGGTATAATGTTGGCATTTACGTACATTTTTGTGCAAAACGGTTACCATACACTGCCGGATGCATTGATACCTACCCAACCTAACCTTAACCATAGAACAACATCCCTTGCTGTTGATACAAGAACCTAACCTAACCTAACTTATGTACGATATTCAGTCAATGTTTTATACGATGCATAATACATATCTCCACTTGACTCTACATTTTGATCTATCCTATGCAGTTTTGATAACTTACACCTAATTATTTCTAGTTCGCAATCAATCTCGACTCATTTATGTTACCAGAGAGGTCAGATTTTTTCAATTTTTGAAGGATTGCATGTTATAAGTAATTCATATTTGTTTCCATCATCATACAAACGGACCACTTCATCTCATATTAGGTCTACCACATTTTTCTTCAATATCTCCTGACACTTCATCCCCTGACGACTTGCACAGTTGATCTGTCTTTTTCTTTCCAATAATTTCCCATACTCATCACGATGACAGCGTTTCAAATGTCTCCTTACGTTACTCGTGTATTTATGTTTATTCAATTTTATTTCTTTCTGGCAAAGTTTACAGACCCCCATCACCCCATTTCTTTCGGACAATCGGGGACAGAAGCTATAACCCATTCTTCCACAACAGAATCCCAATATTGTCTGAGTTTATTCTCATCGGACTCTGATCTATATCTCACCATTCTGTCACAAATATACATAATTTACCCTGAGATAGGTTTATGGGTACCGTTGCACCCCTTGAAATATGTTCTCCTACCGACTTCAACAATTTCGATGTTACCTCCGTCTGACACAATGTATGCAATTCATCGCTTATCCATTGAGTTTTTAGGATAATATAAACAATTAAATTCAGGATTTTTTCATAGTTTATTGTTGTTTTATCAGTATTAATTACAGATCTTGCTGGATGCATCAATGTTTATGCATTATTGTATCAACATGGTGCGTACATACATCCGTACCCATCATCACTTTGTAGCAGTCTCCTCTCAAATTTCTTCATATAGTCCACAATATCTTTGATACGAATACGGAAACCTGCTCCATCCCCGTATCTACATAAGTGTAGATCCCCGCATTTCCATAAAAGTTCTTCTTCTTCTTTTGTGCGAATTTTATTTTGTCCGAATTTTCTCCAATTCAACGTACCTCCAATCTTTATTCGAAAGAAACTCCATCATACGCTTCAGATTTTTTCCAGTCCCTTGATAGAATTCATTTTCCACTAACCCAACTTTCTTACATGTGTGGAAGTTTTCTGTTTGGGACATATCAATTTCATGATATACCTTCTTATTTTCTTTGAACTCTGTTACATACGACTGAATGTTTCGAAATCAGTCACCCAAATCCTGTTTTCTTCATTGTCCTTCCATATATGGATAATGGTTCCCGCTCTTGTGATTCTTGTGCTCCGCATTTGTAGATAATTAATATATCCATAACTTGTCAATATATCCTCGAACAAAGCTAAATCATCATCAGAAATTTTTTCATCCAACACTCGTAAACAAATTTTTGAGACGTGAACAGACATTTTCAATTATTCAAAGTCGATACGCACGGCTCCGCTTGTTCTCCACGTATCATCCACTCCATCCGCGACGTGCAGATACCTTCCATATCTTGATTACATGTTACATCCTGCAAAACATTGGGCCCATCATCGCTCACCGTGGTCAACATGAATGTATGTATGTCCGTGTATAGAGCTGTATACGTACGTGCATGTGTATATTCGAGCGTAAGTGCGTGTACATGTAGTGAAAAAAATAAATACATATACAATAAATTTTAAAATGTATTGAAATTTAAATTTTGTTATATATGTATTTATTTTTCACAATACATGTACACGTACATATGAGATGAGGTGGCTCGTTTGTTTGATGATGGAAACACATATGAATTACTTATAACATTCAATCCATCAAAGATTGAAAAAATCTGACCTCTCTGGTAACATATATGAGTCGAAATTGATTGCGAACTAGAAATAATTAGGTGTAAGTTATCAAAACTGCAAGGGATAGATCAAAATGTACAGTCAAATGGAGATATGTATTATGCATCGTATAAAACATTGACTGAATATCGTACATAAGTAAGGTTAGGTTAGGTTTTTGATGATTACTTCTTTTAACATAACTAACATACCATGAAGCTGATGCACATAAAATATCTTTGTATCAACAGCAAGAGATGTCGTTCTATGGGTTAGATTAGGTTGGGTAGGTATTAATGCATCCGGCAGTGTATGGTAACCCTTTTGCACAAAAAATGAATGTAAATGCCTACAATATACCGACATCGACCGTGAATACGCCTTCATTATACCAGCATATGCCGGCATATGCCAACATATGCCGGCATATGGCGGGATCAAACCGTGAATACAACTACATTATACCAGCATATACCGGCATATGCCGGCATATGGCGGAATCAATCCGTGATAGAATGCATGAAAAATCACGAACGTTGAAGGAAACCGAATTATCAAATGGGGTAAAGAAACTGTGTTGAGTATAAGAAGTGTAAAAAATGCATAATAAAATCAAATGTATATCTGACTTTGTTTCAAAATTATTGGTAATGAAACATGAGGAGAGAAAATCATGTCTCCTAAGATTGAAAAAAATCAAAGCTCTCTGGTAACATCTATGACTCGAGATTGATTGCGAAGTAGAAATAATTAGGTGTAAGTTATCAAAACTGCAATGGATAGATCACCATGTAGAGTCAAGTGGAGATACGTATCATGCAACGTATAAACATTGACTGAATACCGTACATAAGTTAGGTTAGTTTAGGAAAGGATGATTACTTATTTTAACATAACATAGCATGAAGCTGATGCGCATTAAATATCTTGTAACCAACAGCAAGGGATTTTGTTCTATAAGTTAGGTTAGGTTGCATAGGTATTAATGCATCCGGGAGTATATGGTATCCCTTTTACAAAAAATGCCTGCAAATGCCAACATTATGCCGACATCGACCGTGGATACGCCTTCGTTATACAAGCATATGCCGGTATATGTCGGGATCAAACCGTGAATACGCCTACATTATACCAGCATATGCCGGCATATGGCGGGATCAAACCGTGATAAATGCAAGAAAAATCTTGAACGTTGAAGGAAACCGAATTATCAAATGGGGTAAAGAAAGGGTGTAAAATCAAATGTATATCTGACTTTGTTTAAAAATTATTGGTAATGTAACATGAGGAGAGAGAATCATGTCTCAAGCGTTTGAGTGCTAGGAGAATTATGTGTATATCGAAAATCTGCGGTAAGATAATGAATGGTAACGTGGGCAATAGCAGCATCATCCCACAATACAGTACATACCTCAACTCGCCAATAATCAGACTAATAAACCGTACTATTCCTATAGATATTATATACATATGAAATAAATAGATGGAATTCAAAGAACCTTGCTAGCAATCCTACCTTCAGGCTGGTACCATACAGGGTCGATCGCAGACTAAGGCTGCAAATTGAGCAATAAAACATACCTACAACACTGATCCTATAAAGGAATATATAGTGATAAATGAACAAAAAACAGGCACAATATCCAAACCCAAACCGCTAAGAACTCCATCAAACCACCTCCGAAATGAGTCAATTATACTCTCAATTAGATATGAATACAAAATATATGTACACAAAAAAATGAATTATAATCCATACATAAATTTATAACGAAACATATACTCACAACGTAGCAAACATGATACGGAAACAAATTCATAAGACAAAGATTAGTTAGGGGCGATCTCACCTAATTTTCCAGGAGCGCTTCCAACTTTTTGCTTACGGCTATCCTCAAGCGCACTCTCACCAGAAAACTTGTTATAACACTATTCATACCAGAATCGAATAAATATATATAACGATCAACATTTAATGATCAATTAAACTCCCACTACAACCATCTCTGAAAAAAATATATTCATTAAATAGGAAAAACGAGTGGATCAAATCATATAATATCAATAATGCGGTATAAAATATCATGTACAAACAATGCCTTCTATTCAAATGAGTCATTCAAAAACAAACATAGTAATATATATTATGCCCTCCTACCGTGCGAAATATTCCAAAACAATCATATATAAAGTTGACAAGACCTAATAACGTACATCTATATAATCCGTACGTAAGCAATCGTTAATGAAAGCAACCAGATACCGTAAGGAAACTGAAATTTCCTGTATGTAAAAACTATTCTCCAAGATTACCATATATATCGAGATGAAATCTTTGTGTGACATTTGACAGATATAGATCATTCGGACCACCCACTCTCACCTTCCCGGGTGGTCTCTCAAAACTTACGTCCATGGTATCTCTAAGTACTATCAGTAACTAACTTGACCACAAGATCAATTTGTCTTAACATATAACTACAATGTCCGAGAAATACAGCGCCTGAGTCAGACTCATTAACAAATAACACACTTCATGACAATTACATTCGATAATAGGTTCAAAGATCTAGTCTTCCTAAATCTTACTCCTTCACATAGTGGATTTAATCAAATAATATTAATCATGCAGTATGAAATATCATGTATGAAAATGCCTTCTATTCAAATGAGTCATTCAATAACAAACATCGTAATATATATATATATATATATATTTATATACAGTACTGGAAAAATTATTATGGATTTTTGAGATTTTCGGTATTTTTACATAAAAAGGTGAAATAAACACAATTTATGTATTGATATATGATTTATTTCATATTATTTATGCAGAACGAGTATTTCAGTAGTCTGTTTGCCCTCCTTTAGCAGACTTAAGGGCTTGTACCCGTTTAGGCATGCCACGAATTAGTGTCATGCACAAATCCTTGATTCTGTCAGAATGGAACCAAACTTTTATGAGGCGTTCAATAAGCTGTTTTTTGGTTGTAATGGGGACTTCATGTATTTCATTCTTCAACAGACACCACAAACTCTCAATGGGGTTCATGTCTGGTGAATTTCCT
>SDVV010044413.1:0-10158 GCA_016164225.1 Gammarus roeselii
AAAAGCTTATCGCTTTCGGAAAATATACCGGACTTTACGAAGCTGTCTAATCCTAAAACACCTGTGCGAATGAGGTGGTCCCTCCACCTCACTACGCACAGAAACATCTACTCATTTTACGAAGATACGCATTAACTCTATACTCTCTCGTACGCGATCATACGTGAATATGCCACAATTAAAATATGTACTGACTTCATCTTGACAAAGCTGATATTTTCGCACGCGAGGTTGTGCGGACTTACCTAAACCAACGACGGTCGCGCCCTACAGGGGAGCCTATTAGGACTCACGTTGAGGCTCTGGTGGAAATGAGGCCCAAATCAATCAATCAAAACAAAGTATTAATATTTATTAGTTATCATCTGTGTGTTGTTCGGAATGGTTGAGGCAAGAGACCCGAGCCTTTTCATCTATAGACGCCAAAAATACGATATTTTTCGCGCTCTCATTTCCATTACCCATGCATGGGGATGGAATGTTCTCAGGTATGCACAAACATATGGCTGTTCCCTCTAGGTCTAGAGGTAATAAAATAATTTAGCTAAGACATATAATCACGTTGCATAGATATCGAAAACAAAACGCACTATAACTCGATTTCTGGCGTCTATGTTACGAGTAATTTTGTTCACGATGCTGAGATGTTCACACGTCATTCAATCCTTTTTGTCGTGTGCCAACGTATTATGAAAAAATTCAGAACTTGGGAAAATGTTTTCAGCAATCTAATAATTCTACTCGAGTTTAGTCTTTCATACTGACTAACATAAGCGGGATTGTTTTTTTGACGGATTTCTATTCTTTGTAAATCCAACGTTGTGTGCCGGCTATTCATTAGCTGTGAACGTTTTTTTTTTTTGCATTTACGGATGTCAAAATGAATGATTGGCGCTACAAGATTGATTTTGTTTATCGTTGTTGCCTATTCATATTGTATTCAGCTTAATTTTCTAAGATATAAAATTATATTGGAGTCCTGATACAGAAATGTAAGAACCTACGATTGGAAATATTGTTTTGATTACATTTTTGAACTCGCTATATCGTGTCGTTTCTAAATCTCAAAATATAGAAGTAATAACTTTTTTTTTCTCACTACAGAACTGCTTATTTGATAGCATTCCTGTCATGTGTTATCAGCTGTTTATTGCAATGCTGTGTAGTTTTGCACTACGACGATATTGTGTATGCCTGCATTGCGACGGTGTGTAGCGCTGCATTGTGACGCTATGTATCTTTGCATTTCATGGTTGTGTAACGCCGCATTGCGATTGCGACGCCGTGTAGCGCTTCAGTGCAACGCTGTGTGGTGCATTGTATGCCGCAGTATCTGTGACACCCAATGCACACTAACAATGACGCGAGACAAATTTTGATAATGCACACTTTCAGAGAGGCATTTGTTGCCAGAATAGTGTGCATTGCTGCATAGGATAGTGTGCATTGCTGCTTAGAATAGTGTGCATTGCTGGTTAGAATAGAATGCATTGCTGGTTAGAATAGTGTTTATAGCTGCTTAGAATAGTGTGCATTGCTGCTTAGAATAGTGTGCATTGCTGCTTAGAATAGTGTGCATTGCTGCTTAGAATAGTGTTTATAGCTGCTTAGAATTGTGTGCATTGCTGCTTAGAATAGTGTTCTTTGCTGCTTATAAAAGTGTGCATTGCTGCTTAGAACAGTGTACATTGTCTGCCCTATACTTAATTGCTACACGGGGCCTGACGGATGTGCATTCAACAACAAGTCAAAGGTGCAGGCGTTAGGACAGAACAAGAACCACAGAAATGAGCATTGCAATGCACAACAATTTTTTGACAGTAGAGGAGACATCTCATGAGCGAGCTGAAAAATACATCCCTTGTAAAGCTATATGAGACATCTATCAAGGAAGTTAAAGCTGTCATTCCTTGATCAAGGTAGAGGAGACAACCCTTGAGCAAGGTGAAGGAGGCCCTCCATTGGGTTGGCAGAAGGCGACATCTTTGATCGAGATACAGGAAACTTCTCTTCAGGAAGCTGGAGGAGACATCATTCGAGCGAGTGCAATGAGACATCCATTTGTGGAGATCAATCGCATTTTTGTAATTGTTTATGAGGCGGCTCTGATTTTTTTACAGATATATATACAGACGCTAGGCTGAATTCCCCAGAAATGGGGTGGCCCACAGCAAGGCGCATCTCACTCTCCTCTCATACACTCACACTCACACAACTTAACCCTTTTGCGCCTATGGGTCCGGCCGTGAGACCTCGCAACACACCCTACGGTTCATGAGTGTTGTCCGAGGTCAGTGTCGGCAGCAGGGTCCGACAGTGAGACTGGTTCACCCCTGCTGAGTCGTGACGACCATACCGTCTTTTAACGAGAGGTCAAGGGCGGGAAAGCTCATCAGGGCAGTGTCAAAAATCATCCATTCACAATCATTCTCCACTCACGGCTATTCACTGCACACTCTCGCTACCACAACAGTCAAGTCTCTCCTTCCCAACGCCAGCTTCAAACCATCCATCTATCAGAACTTCGGTCTCCCTCTAGGCCTACGTCCCCTCGCCTACGCCTCCAAAACTTTTTTTCCCCAATCTCCCTTCATTCATCCTTATCATGTGGTCGAACAATCTCAGAACACGCGAATCAACACTGTCCTATAACTTTTTCACCATCCCCGTTCTAGCTCGCACTACGAAGTTATTGATCCTGTCTCAGCGTCAAACCAGCCATGCTCCTCAAACATTTTATCCCTAAGATATTCAACCTTCTAATCTCTTCTGCTCTCACCCCCTAAGTCTTAGCCCCGTAGAGAACAGTTGGAACAACAATACCCTCCTTCAGTCCTTTCGTTGCTTCTATCCCGAACGTCCTACAGCTCAGCGCACTCTTCAGTGCACCCAACACTTTACACCTTTCCTTCACTCGTAACTTCACTTCAGTTTCCACTAGTGTTCAGGCTTTTACATATAGAAGCCCAGATAACTAAAACATTGAACTTCCTCTAACATCTCTTCATTAAATAGGGCACTAATTCCGCTCGCATCGACATTCCTCGAGCATCTGATTACTTTACTTTTACCCACGTTTACTCGAAGCTTCCTCCTCTCACACACTCTACCAAACTCAGACAGTAGCCTTCACAGTTTCTGCTCTTAATCTGCCACCAGTGCCGTAATGCAAAAACATTAACTGGCTTAACTCCCAACTCCGCCCATTCGTCAACAGCAGCTCCATGCCACGACCCAATACACTTGCGTTCACCTCTCTGACCACTCCGTTCATGTAGAGGTTGAACAGCCAGGGAGATATAACGCAGCCTTGTCTCGGCCCATTTTCATTCATAACCAATCACTCACCTTGCTCTGCAATCAACATAGAACCTCTGAACTGCTTTCAACAGGTTTCCGCTCACTCCATGCAGCCGCAGTACCCTCCACAACGCTTTCTTATCAACCCTGTCGTAAAACTTTTCCAAATCCACGAAGGCCCAGAACACATCCTTTCCCATCGCAAAGTACTTCTCACAGACTTGTATGACTAAAAATATAATCAACACACCCTGTACCACTCCTAAAGCACACTGTTTCTCTCCAATTGCACCATCGGTACAGTCTGTAATCCTTATGATCAGCACTCGCCCGTACAACTTACCAAGCACACATAATAAACTGATATATCTCGTGTTGCAGCACTGATGTTTATCTCCTTTACCTTTGTACAGCAGAACAATGCAAGCACTGCGCCACTCAATCAGCACTACGCCCGCTACGAAACACAGAATCAGCAGCCTCACCAGCCTTTCGACAATTGTTACTCCACCATTTTTTAGTCACTCGGTTGCCACAACATTCAAACCCGGGGCTTTCCCTGCTTTGCTTTCATCACGTCCAACGCCTCTTACTCGACCCACCTCTTCCGTACACAACCACTTTCAGTCAACAACTCATCATTTTCATCTTTCACTGCCTCCTACTTTCCGCTCTCTCCTTTTCTCGCCCTCTTGACCTCTTTCCATAACATCTATTTGTCCTATCCAAAATTCTGGCACAACCGTCTGCCCCACCTGGCATCATCGTCCCTTTTGGCTCTCTTCACCACTAGCTTCACCTCCTTCCTCTATTCCTTGCAGTTGTCATTGACCACCACCGACCTCGCTTGCAACTACTCCTCAAAAGCTCTTATTTTTTGCGCCACCGCCAGTTTGACCCCCTGGTTCCGCCACTCGCAGCCCTTCCGTCTGCACCCGCCCGCACGGCGTACACCACACTCCTTTCTCGAACATCTCATCAAGGCATTTCTGATCGTGTCCCATTCACGTTGTCACATTCCTTCCTTAACGCCAGCTGGAACTCCTCGACTCTGCTTTTCACATTTAGCTCACTCACTTTTACTACGTCTCTTCCTCCTCCTACTCTTTTGTTCCCCTTCCACCTATGCTCCACTCTTAATCTTCCTTCTACCAGCAGATGGTCGGACACTCCTCCACCCTCCCCTCGCATAACCCGCACATATAACAGCCTTCCCGCCACTCTCCTCGATAACAGCAGAAAATTCACCAGCGCCCTCTCCACCACTGCACCGTGGGCCATCCTTACCCATGTGTACGTGTGGATATCTTGGTTCTTGAACAGGCGGTTTCCGAAGATCAGCTTCTGCTCCATGCACAAACCAATAAGGTTTGCTCTACGGTAATTCCTACCAAGAACGCCTTACCTCCCTATCTCATTATCCACCACTGCATTTCCAACTCTCGCAGTAAGGTAGCCCAGTACAACCATATTGAATTAACTTCCAAAACTCACATTACACTCGCTCAGGTCAGTCCAAAATTGCTCCCTCTCCTCCTCACCATTTCCGTTACCTGGTCCGTACACACTCACAAATGCCCATTTATCTATACCTAACTTCAATTTCACTCACATCAGTCATGACGACACCCTTTCCACTCAGTAACGCTACAAGCCAGTCGATCACTCAATAACAACACCACACCTTCTCGTGCCCAACCTTAATTCACATCCAACTTTCTTCCATCTACCCCTCCAAACTCACACTCGCCCTTAACCTTCAACTTAGTCTCACTCAGCGCAAACACATCAACTTCCTCCCCACAAACACCTTGCCAATCTCTCGCCTCCTTGCTTCACTCGTACTATAAACACGCACATTCAGCGGTTCCACCAATCAAGTTCGGGTTCTCCGTTTCTTAGGGAGAATTTTACAGATGAAGGGATTCGTAGCCCCTCGCCCGCCCCTTATTAGTCGCTTGTACGACACACAGGGGTTGCGGTAGCACATTCTAAGCTCAGGCTATATGGCTCCTCCCCTTTCAGTCGCCTCTTACGACACGCGGGGGTTACGGTAGCATCCTGCGTGAATAAAATTCACCAACAAAATGTCACAAGGTAATGATAGAATACAAAGTTGAATACCCTTAGTTAAATCTATTTCAACGGATGGTAATTCGTTTCATAATCTTTTATTTTTCTTCTGGTGTTGAATGATTAGAGCTTAAAATAGGTGGTGAAAAAGTTTCTTCCCCCACCTAAACATACAAAGGTAATGATAAACCTAGAAACAGAAACGATCTAAGAAAACGGTACCAGTTCAATGCACAACATATTCCTTTGTAGTAATAAAAAAAATATCACACATGGTTCATAAAATAAAATAAAAATACCTGACGAAACAAGCAAAAAAATCAAATCATCCTGACTGACAGGAAAAAAATAAGTCAGGTCATCAGAACATCGATACAATTTCAGGAAAATTAAAATAGGTCCTAAGTAGTGTCAGAAACTAGCAGCCGGGTGCTCAGAAAAAGGCATTGACCCATCTCCGTGACCACTGGAGAAGGGTAACTGCAGAAGACACATGAGTGTCAAAGACATAGATTATCCATTCGTGTTCGGAACGCCATCTCTCGACCGGTGGAATTCATTGGGATACGATTAGTTCAATATGGAGATGGCAACACTTTGTAAGTCGACCTGATAGATATTTCATGATGTTCATGGACGTATATATTCATCAAAGAATACTGTACAATCAGGAAAATCGATTGACGTAAAGTCACTTCAAACTTTCTGATAAAGACCCAATGCGGACACCCTCGGAGACATCAGGTAGAAAAAATTCAGCGACAACACTTTGACCTACCATTAATAACACAGACAAAGACAGCAGATGTCATAAGCCTTTAAAGTTGTGCATTTCATTGTGGTGATGTACAGTTCAAGGAATATTTTAGCGAGACAATGAAGAAGGCATTTAAGGAATTTGTACGAAAAGGGGACAAAATTGAAGGAAAAGCCGATGCCAGTGTCAGTATTATCCAGTAGCTCATAGTTTACATCTTTGATCATTAAATTTTATCAACTGAAATTTGGTTGATTGGTAGAAAAGTGGGTAGACACCTTTCTCCTATCATTGAAACGATAGATAACTTCGGCAACACGAGTTGGATCAAGAAAAATATAGCTAATAAAAAAGCAAATCAGGAAGTTCTGCAGCCACGTTGAACAAGACAATTCTCAAAGAAAGCCGCATTCAACTGTGATCACACCCAAAATAGTACCTGAAATTCGTAGAGAAATTCACTTATCTTAGTCGGGTTTCATTGTAGAAGATATTGTCGAGAAGTCCCATTTCTAGTTGATTTGTGTTTGGTTGGCTTGACAAGCACTACTTTAAGAAGCAAGGCTTTCTCAAAAATCAAGTTTTCCATCTCAATCGAAGTGTCTTAGTTACTGGAACCGGTGTTTTCACTAGCGTTTAGCAAGATGACTCCTAATAACCACAATCATATACTTTTTAGAAATGCATTTTTTTGTAGTACATGTGATAGATGGAAACATCATATTGGTACCCTGGACAATGGACAGTGAATTGATTATTCGCGATGTCTCGTGCGATCTTGCCGTCTAGCTCAAAATAAGTTCCAGCCGTAAAATTGCAAAATCTCAGCAACGACTAGTTAGATTTTTATACTTTACGCCGTAATTTTAAAACGGAACACAATACCATGATTGACGCATAATATCCTTCGCCTAGCGCGCACTTTGGCTAATGCAGAATCAACATGTCATTATCTATGTCTTGGCTCGTCATCTTTGTATGGGTTGATGCTTCAAATCACATGTGTTCACTCACCGAAGTTGTGTGTGTTCAAGAATATTACCAGAACGTCGTCTTATAACGTAGGCACATTCGACATGTGCCTTTTAGCGTTCGATATGCACGCATCACTGACACTGTTCTGCGCATTAATTTGCTTCCCTCTTCAAGTTTGACCCGCTGCAGTGCCCGCATGCATTCCAGTGCATTGGCAACGCTAAATCCTAGCTCCAAGGACAGCTCATGCATAGACTCATGCCCAGCCTCATGCCTCCAACCAATGGGCACACGCTGACAGCAATTATTGCCTGGCTCTCCCTGTCGATACATCGACGGCCGGTTTGCATGATGTTATCGCGACCTGTATTGCGCCTTGCAACCTATTCAATATTGCTGGGGTTGCTCTTCCGAATGGGGCTTAGAACGATCAAACCTAAGGCAGGGTGAAGGGAGAGGGTCGATAGGGGTGACATAAGGAGTGGAGTTAAGACGTGGTCTCTGAATGATCATCGACATTTCCGAACTAACAGTGGAGGTAAATTGGCACAGGTCATTCAAAAACTTCAAAAGATGATCTTCCTAGACCTCGCTTTGCAAGAAACTTGAACAGAGTGGCCATCACGTTTTAGCGAGCTCGTTTAATATGTACTATTTCGTTCAATATCGCCTGAAGATTTGCTCGGTGATAGGATAGAGCAGGTAAAGCGTGACAAGACTTATGGAACAATAGTGTACAATCAGTGAATGCTTATATATCCAAAGACCCGGAAGCAACAGACACAAAACCAACGGACACGAACGGACACCAAAGCAATGGACACCATCGGACACCAAGCCAACGGACACCAAAACAATGGACGCCAACGGACATCAGCGGACACCAAACCAACGGACACCAACGGTCACCAAACCAACGGACTCCCACGGACTCCAAACATTCGGACACCAACGCACACCAAAATATGCGATTTCAGTCACAGACTGTGATTGGGAAGTAGATATTCAAATGCGAGAAGAAAGCGACGACAGACTTCACTTGAAGCCCTTTCTTGTGTTAAACCATCATTCTCGACCTCAGCTTGACAAGACTTCCAATTACGATTATAGCTAGCATTTACTTATGGTTAAGCGATTATCGAAGGAGTGCAGGGGTTCAGTCTCTGGAGGTCCTTTACTCGAGAAGAGTTCAAACGTTATTCATGTCAAGACATCGGATTGATGACCCTATAAAAAACAGCGTGAAATTATTACATTTTTACTCCGTATTTGACATTAGTTTTATTAGCGCTGTATTCAGCAAAAAAAAAATTATCTCCCTTTTTTCCAAGCACGAGAAAAAAATTCTAGCTTCAAGTTATTTATCTCGCTTTTTACGACCCAATGCGGACACCCTCTCCGAAGGTGTCCGCATTGGGTCTTTATCAGAAAGTTTGAAGCGACTTTACGTCAATCGATTTTCCTGATTGTACAGTATTCTTTGATGAAGATATACGTCCATCAACATCATGAAATATCTATCAGGTCGACTTACAGAGTGTTGCCATCTTCATATTGAACTAATCGTATCCCAATGAAGTCCACCGGTCGAGAGATGGCGTTTCGAACACGAATGGATAATCTATGTCTTTGACACTCATGTGTCTTCTGCAGTTACCCTTCTTCAGTGGTCACGGAGATGGGTCAATGCCTTTTTCTGAGCATCCGGCTGCTAATTTCTGACACTACTTAGAACCTATTTGAATTTTCCTGATATTGTATCGTTGTTCTGATGACCTGACTTATTTTATCTTGTCAGTCAGGATGACTTGATTTTTTTGCTCGTTTCGTCAGGTGTTTTTATTTTATTTTATGAACCATGTGTGATATTTTTTTTATTACAACAAATGAATATATTGTGCATTGAACAGGTACCGTTTTCTTAGATCGTTTCTGTTTCTAGGTTTGTCATTACCTTTGTATGTTTTGGTGGGGGAAGGGAATTTTTCCCCACCTATTTTAAGCTCTAATCATTCATCACCATAAGAAAAATAAAAGATTATGTAAAGAATTACCATTCGTTGAAAAAGATTTAACTAAGGGTATTCAACTTTGTATTCTATCATTACCTTGTGACATTTTGTTGGTGAATTTTATTCACGCAGGGTGCTACCGTGACCCCTGCGTGTCGTAAGAGGCGACTAAAAGGGGAGGAGCCATGTAGCCTGAGCTTAGAATGTGCTACCGCAACCCCTGTGTGTCGTACAAGCGACTAATAAGGGGCGGGGCGAGGGGCTAGGAATCCCTTCATCTGTAAAATTCTCCCTAAGAAACGGAGAACCCAAACCCGATTGGTGGAACCGCTGAATGTGCGTGTTTATAGTACGAGTGAAGCAAGGAGGCGAGAGATTGGCAAGGTGTTTGTGGGGAGGAAGTTGATGTTTTTGCGCTGAGTGAGACTAAGTTGAAGGGTAAGGGCGAGTGTGAGTTTGGAGGGGTAAGTGGAAGAAAGTTGGATGTGGATGAAGGTTGGGCACAAGAAGGTGTGGTGTTGTTATTGAGTGATCGACTGGCTTGTAGCGTTACTGAGTGGAAAGGGTGTCGTTAAGACTGATGTGAGTGAAATTGAAGTTAGGCGTAGATAAATGGGCATTTGTGAGTGTGTACGGACCAGGTAACGGAAATAGTGAGGAGGAGAGGGAGCAATTTTGGACTGACCTGAGGGAGTGTAATGTGAGATTTTGGAAGTAAATTCAATATGGTTGTACTGGGCGACCTTACTGCGAGAGTTGGAGATGCAGTGGTGGATAATGAGATAGGGAGGTAAGGCGTTCTTGGAAGGAATTACCGTAGAGAAAACCTTATAGGTTTGTGCATGGAGCAGAAGCTGATCTTCGGAAACCGCCTGTTCAAGAACCGAGATATCCACACGTACACATGGGTAAGGATGGCCCATGGTGCAGTGGTGGAGAGAGTGCTGGTGAATTTTCTGCTGTTATCGAGGAGAGTGGCGGGAAGGCTGTTATATGTGCGGGTTATGCGAGGGGAGGGTGGAGGAGTGTCCGACCATCTGC
>SDVV010044414.1:0-10158 GCA_016164225.1 Gammarus roeselii
GGGGGGGGGGGGGGGGCATTATGACGCGGCGGGGGTAAACCAGTGAAAACTGTCGGGCCCTGATGCTGACGACGGATCCTTGGACTGCACTCGTGACCCAGAGTGTTTGTTGAGGGGGTACCGGCCGGACCCTTTAGCACAAAAGAGCAAGTTGTGTGAGTGTGAGCGTTTGAGGGTATGAGGTGCGCCTTGCCGTTGGCCACCCCCCTTTCTGGGGGATGCGGTCTAGTGTCAGTATCTGTATCCATAGTCTTACATAGGACGCTCGTAAGGGCAATGGAACGATAGTTATGCGGGTCGCTATGATTTTTCCGGGTTTGGGTATCGGGATAATTACGGATTCCCGCCATTGATTGGGAAAGAATTAATTTTATCACAACGTATTGAACACATTTAGTAGGTTCTGGAGAGCGTTGTCAGGAAGGTATTTGATCATATTGATGTGCCGGGGGTTCGGACCGGGTGAGGTTTCACGAGTGTGGTCGATAGCGTACTGTAGTTCATTGAAGGAAAAAGGTTCGTTGTAGAGATTTCATTTGCAAAAGTGAAGTCAATATGCTCACTTTCTCTTAGGATCTTTTCCCGTTGGAAAGAAGCCGTATAATTTGTTGATTGCAATATTTGGCTGAAAGTCTAAGCTAGTTCGTCCGCGATGTCCGCGTATGAAGAATAGAGTGTCTCCGTCCGACAATATATGGATAGGTCGCTCGAAGCTATCTTGGATAAGTCTGATTTTTCCCCACTCTTGGGTAAGAGGGGTGTTTCGATTGATTGTGTTAACTAATTGGGTCCAGCTTTCTCGCTTTTGCTCCACGCTAAGTTTGCGGAACACGGCAGTTTCCCTTTTCTAGGCTACTCGGTTCCTGGGGGAACGAGCGCAGCGGAAGGCCCCGTACATTCTTTCACGCTGGTCCATTGCTTCTTGTACCTCCGGGCCCGCTGGTTGGAAACACGTATCCTTCAGTTAGGTTAGGTAAGTGGTTATGGTGGTGGTTTGTATCCGTGGGGTAGTCAAGATATCTTGAATAAAGATAGCGTTCTAGAATAGGTCGTAGGTTTTTCCGCGGGTTAGAGAAAGGCGCACTAAAATAACCCGCACGTTTGCCCGACGGGTTAGAAATACAAGATTTTAATTTAGGTAGTAATGAGCAGCATTACATGAAGCGCAACGGTAGCGTGCTGGTGCACGAGCGGCACGTACTAACCCGACGACACCCGATGATAAACTTAGCACCGCACAGGCGGAACGGTTGTCAGGAGTGGCTGGGAAGGCGGTTGCAGATATGCTGCCGGACTACCGTGGCGAATCATATCAGCGCTAGTGGATGTTGTTGATTGATCTAAACATATGTGCAACACTGTTCGCCAAGATAAACCACCAAAACAAGGCGTAATGGAGTTTCACCTGAACAGATCCAGAGCACTACAGTAAGTAAACAACTCCATTTGATCAAAAAATATAGTTTTCATACAGATGAGTTATATTTTTTCGTCTCAATTGTGAGGCAATCGGCACTGTTTCCTTGCGGTGAGTGCTTGCACAGAAACAATCAGACAATCACTATAGAGATCGAAGATAATTGCATAGAATATCAATCAAACGGAAAATCAGACAATCACTATAGAGATCGAAGATAATCACATAGGCTATCAATCAAACGGGTCAATTCTGGGTTATCACATGCCCACAACTGAATAAAGAAGATAACACGTCAGAAAGCTACTCACAAAACTGGCATACAAAGTACTAAAATTTATTGCTGTGCGCAACTAACGACACTGTAGCTTGCCAATAAAATCAGTACAAAATAAGCAGTTTAACTAAACTTGTTATGTCAATCCAAAATCGGTCTTTCTTTGTTATCATGAGGTTTAGTTAGTACAGAATTAGTATTCATATGTATAGGTCACGCAGTTTTCCCTTAGGATTGTGAGTATACTGGAGTAGGCGACACTCTTCTGTGTAGATGTATCTCAACTACACAGTGAATTTCACTTAAAAACCAGGATACACTAATCACTGTCACGTATAGCTACTACGCTTGACTGCATTTTTTTTTTCTAGCAATTAAAATATTCGTGTCTTTCGCTAAACAAAATTCCAGCATTTGCTGTAACTCCACAAATTCTGTTTAGTAAACAAAAGACGTGGAGAGATGGTAAAGTTATAACATTGCCTAATATTCGGATCAAAAATATCGTTGAAGCATTAGCTGCATCTCGATAAATTCTTGGCAGTAAACGCGAAAGACTGGGACATGCAACAACAATGAGGATTTTTCACATAGTTTAGGTCAAGAATACAAAATATCCTAAATAGCACGCAATAAAACTATGCGCAATTTTCACATCACCATGAAACTAAGCAAAGTATTATAGTTTAGAAAGAGAAACAAACGGATTTCTTGTATCAAAGTGTGCTACAGAAAGGTTCTATTACAACATATTTGTAATTCAAATTCTAAATGAAAGACTGAATGAGCAGCTAAAATACAGACCTGACATAAATGGTCTGCTGTGAGGCCCCAGATCAGACTTCATGAAACGTGTGCCGGGTACAATTGTTGGCAACAAAAAGCAAAAAACTAAGACCATGTAAACCCTGCGACAAGCTGTTGGCAATGTTAAAAAAGCATTTCTGATCATTGATTAAATTAAAAATAAAACCTAACAGTCAATAACGATGCTTCAGTTCAACAAACTTGGGCTTACAAATAAAAAATTGTGTGGTGTTAACATGTCTGATGACAACTAATTGATGACATTTTTATGTGGCTAGCACGTACTGGAGCTACAACAGAGCCTGAAAATTTATATACCTTGATTTACATGGAAAATGTAAACAGTAGAAAAAAATCTTTCACTTCTATAAATAGTTATATTTACACAGACACATGTAGGAACAGTTACTAAGTGATATTTGCATGTTGCTTGCTACTTCATTGAATAGTGTTAAGTGGTAACCGTTTGCTATAGCTACTCATTTATATACAAATAATTTATGCAATCCGCTAAAGCAAGGGCAATCAGACTGGCATTAAGGTGGACCAAGCAGTCTTACAAGGTATTAAGGGTTGTAGCATAGCTATCTGGAGGGAAGCAGCAGGCAAGACACTGATCATCGAGAGCCAAGTTAGGCAAGCAAAAAGCGGTTTATTAACTCGCATAGCTTCAAGATTCTGTCAATAAACAGAAGTAGGCCTGTCAACAGACGCTACGATGAAGAATTTTAAGTTTTCAATCAAGAGTTTCCTAGAAATATTTGGGCATGCATGTAAACCCATAGTTGTGGTCGACGGCATAACAAAATAGGACCGGGTAGAGCAGAAACGTCGTTTTTCTCAATGCTTTGACAAAGAGTTACTTTCATAAAGTGTATCCAAGTCAAAGGTTGATGAATAGCATTACTCATCATGCTCGCTACTTTACGGAGAAGACAAAATTATCGTCACTGAATACATTCTAGAGATGAAATAATAAATACAGATTTATTGAACGAGAAAATAAATTGTGACCACCATCACTAAGCAGTCGCAGATTTGCGGCTTTGTTTTCCAATACCGGCTGTGTAGATATGAACACATGCAACTTTAGATAAGGAGCTGTAAAGTATTTGGACAATGAGTTGTCAAAATGCGCAGAGCAGCTACTGTTTAGCCTGAGTAGGTACCGCCCAGCCAAGCTATCTCATCCATCCAGAACAGCTACCTTGCCTAGCCAGAGTAGCTTCTGCCTATGCGTAGCAGCTAGCGCCTATACAGAGCAGCTACCACCTATACCGCAGTAACGCCTCCTCCTGCCTCCTCCATGATGCCGGGGTCAGTAGGCGCTTGTGAGGACGATCCTGTGCACTCTGCTCTGACCGGGCTACCATCAGCAGATAACATAGACACCTCATTCGCCGATGACTTCTCTGCCTTAGGAGAGGAGGACGAGTCAGCCTCCATACTGTCAGAGGGCGCAGCTGAAGCTCCCTCCACCGTCAAGCTCGACACTTCTCCCTCATCATCAGCTCCAAACTCCCCGTCCTCTTCTTCCTCATCCGTGTCTTGCTCCATCAGCTTTCGGGCGAGTTTGACGGCCTGGAATTCGTTGTAGTGTTTCTTCCGTTTCACCTCAAAATGTTTTCTGATTTCTGAAAATGGAACATAGGAAGGAACATGGTGACAATACAAGCCGTAAATTCAAAATGAGCCCTCAAAGCGCTACCATACTGAGACTCAAACCATTTATTTCATAGCTAGGTAATCACTTCTTATTGCCTTGCAAAAGTACCTAATTTTATAATTCAAAATTCGCTCTCTGCACATACTAAAGCTATCTCAGAATTAGAAGGGGAGATCTTTATTATATGATTGGACCGAATTGAATCGCAGGCTTATGATAAAATAATTTCAAATTGTGAATAGGACAAGTTAAACTTATGAAAAAACATTTGCTAATAGATCAACCAAAGAACAGCAGTACAGCACCTCTCTCTTCGGGGGTAATTTCTTCTTCTGAGTCTTCAAGTATGGGAGGCGGGGTGACCATGGCTCGAGGGAGATCCCCAACACCTGCTTGCATCCTGCCACACACAAAAGGATTTCAACATTATTAACCGTCTTCAAATGACGAGATAGCTATGAAGATATAGCTGACTGATTGATTTAGAGATACATGTCATGTTATTTCTAACTCTTCTATAACTACTAGCTGATCCTTAGTCTAGCAATTTCTTCCTTACCCATTATCTAGATAATTGAACAGAGTTAGAAGACTGAACATGTAGCATTAACCGTAGATATTGAGTAGAAAACACAAACAGGAGTAACTGATTATATCAATGCATGTTCACACTGTTGCTAGTCTTTTTCATTCGCCTCACAAGATGGATTCAGTTGGTATTTCAGGTAATCTTCCATGACTACATAAGGTGCTAAAAGCGAGACATGAATGTAATAACATTGGCGACTAGATGCATTAAATTCACGATGACAGAGCACATCGCCTAAACATATGGTTATAGCTTCGTGTAGGTTGTTGTGGTGACATTCAACTGTACTTTCAGAACCTCTACACGAATTTGTCTGCTTATGAATATGACCCATCAGATTCCAATCTATTTCTGAATATGTTTGCTCAGCAACTCAAATACTAAAACTCTCCTTGGACTCACGAACACTTTTTTCCCAAAAATACAGAACCTTTCATAGCAAATTGAGCTGCCAATGAATTGAGAAACATTGTTGCCTCATACCAGTGCCATCTGGAAGAAACATGATAGCTGACTGTAGCTAACCAAACTTCAAAGAGATTGTTTCTTACATTGAAGACAGCTACAGCTTTTGAAAAATGTAACCAGAACTCAATTTTTCCTCAGTCAATTTCAAAATGTATTTAAATTCTATTGCTCTGCACATTATATTAGAATTTTGAGAGTTTCTTCAAGTATTAGCATGGTTTGTAATGAACTGATGCTTACATAAGGTAGCTAACACATTTTGGCCAGAAGCAAGACCATGAAGAAAATATGCCACATTTCATCTTGAAGGCACTGTGACACTTTTCAGCAAATGAATATTCTGAAAACATGTAAAATAATAAGAAGGTAGATGGAATGTACCAAGTCATTTATGAGCAAATGACTTACATTTTCACCTATTTCAAGAATTCTGCTGAAAAAAACGTGAGTGGTGAGGGTATGTATCAAGCCAGATGTCAATTTAGGGAACATAGCACGTTATGAAAAAAATATATTATGATTACTATAATTTACAAAAAATAATTATTCAAGACATTTCAGTAGGAAACCTAAAAATGACTATATGAAAAATTATTATTGATTCTGCCAACTTAACAGAGTCATGATGTTCTTTTTCAGAGTGTGATTTCTATCTAACATGGTATATAGCTATACTAACCTGTTCACTCCACAACTGCCACAAATAACTAGCTAGAGTTTGTAAACTAATTCACCCACAGTAGGTAGCTATGAATTTAGCCAGTCTGACTCAAATGACACAAGCCATATGCACTGACAGCTCACCTCTACACCAGCCAGTCTGACTCAAATGACACAAGCCATATGCACTGACAGCTCACCTCTACACCAGCCAGTCTGACTCAAATGACACAAGCCATATGCACTGACAGCTCACCTCTACACCAGCCAGTCTGACTCAAATGACACAAGCCATATGCACTGACAGCTCACCTCTACACCAGCCAGTCTGACTCAAATGACACAAGCCATATGCACTGACAGCTCACCTCTACACCAGCCAGTCTGACTCAAATGACACAAGCCATATGCACTGACAGCTCACCTCTACACCAGCCAGTCTGACTCAAATGACACAAGCCATATGCACTGACAGCTCACCTCTACACCAGCCAGTCTGACTCAAATGACACAAGCCATATGCACTGACAGCTCACCTCTACACCAGCCAGTCTGACTCAAATGACACAAGCCATATGCACTGACAGCTCACCTCTACACCAGCCAGTCTGACTCAAATGACACAAGCCATATGCACTGACAGCTCACCTCTACACCAGCCAGTCTGACTCAAATGACACAAGCCATATGCACTGACAGCTCACCTCTACACCAGCCAGATATTCCCCAACCTGACCAACTGAATAAGTGTCACAGAGAAGAAAGGCAAGAAGAAACTGATTAACCTAATCCTACTTTGTTTCAGCAAAGTAGAGCCCAGCTCAGTGATGGACAACTGACAAGAGATGAGACTACAGTAACAAGGCTTATTAGTTCAAGTTATGATGAACATAATTATTTTATACTGAGCTCTGCCCAGCTCATTAGCAGCTGGCTCACAAGTGATTTCCAACCCACTTCAGTACTAGCTCATCAGCATTAAGTCTGTCCACTTCAACCACTTCTCTCAACCCACTTCAGTGCTAGCTCATTAGCATCAAGTCCGTCCACTTCATCCTCAGAGGTTTCTTTAGTAGCGTAGTTGTAGGGGGTCTTGGGTTCTTCTATCTTCATGTGCCCATAGTCCTTATCTGCAGGGTGCAACGTTGCAAGGATGTTCATCTCGTCCCACTTGGTGGCAGGCTTTTCACTGTAAAGAAGCCAGTAACATGAGCGCTACCTGTCTCATGAGAGCTATCTGTCAAATGCACTATCCTAGCAGGCAAGCCATTCCACACACCAAAAAATCAGAAGAGCAAGGAGTAAATGCCAACTTCTGCAAATGACCTCTAGTAACTATGAGATGAAAAATGAATGCATCTAGCAAAACCTGAATTAGTATGCACAATTTCCTTGTATTTTACCAGGTGTGCCCTCAGAAGCCTACTTTTAAGAGGAAACAAATCCAGGCTCCTAAAATAATAAACCATTTTCGGGTTCACCTTCTCTGAATACATCCAGTGTTCCAACTGCAGGATGGACACTCAATAAGTTTGCAAATATTTGCTACATATAAGAAGAGCCATAACTCTGGGTACCAGCAGAGTTTATCTCAAGAAATAGTTAGCCAACCCACCAGCCTTAGCAGATCAATTTTTAGCAGATCAATTACAACAAGTATGGAAGAACTATATACCAACTTGGTAGCTACACAATATCTTCAACAATTATGAAAGAACTATACATCAACTTGGTAGCTACATGGTAATTTGGTAAAGTAGAAATAGTTGAAAGCAGTGGTTAGCTAAATACTAGGATAAAAAAACTGTGATTGGCACTGATCTAATGGGCACTGCATTGGTTATTTTTATCCAATATTTATTACAAATCTGGGAGGCCCTTGTTGATTTTTTTTTCAGAATTTTCATCAACCAATTCAAGCAGCACCTCAACACAATTTTTGGTGGCACGTGATGCACCTAATGCAAGCGCTAAATAGCCAAGTAGAATATTATGAACTATCAAGGATAATGAGAGGTCCTTGATAAATGAATCTTCTCAGGGGCAAACCAATTATTTGAAAAAAAATTATACAAAATGGATATGGTAAACAAGACATACTGTTGCAATTGTCTAGCTCAAAAAAATGTCAATCAAACAAAATTGGAATTGGACAACAAGACATAAATATATATATATATGCTGATGCAATTGTCTTGCTATCAAATATTTGTTGTCTCAAATTATGGAAGTTGATAGTAGTTTTGCTAGCCTATATGGTATCCATTTGGAATTATGAAAAAGTATCTTTAATGGACAGAGAATGCACAGTAAGTACTGAGCAAATAGCTCACCTAAATACCAAAGCTTTAAATAGAAATTGACACACAAAAAATATGTATTGCACTATTAATGAATGCATTATCTACATTGCATTGCAAAGAGTGAACACTGTGGCCTCTAGAGCTAATCAATTGGATCCTCATGCCAATTAGATGGGTGTTGTAATCGATGCTCAATAAAGCATCATTGCCAGTAGACCACTGCAGCATTCATGGATTTATGACACCCAAAAAAAATGATTTTTTTAAACCAATATTCAGAGACAAGCCAGAAAAAAGACCATTGGTGTAAATTTGGGGAAGAGGTATTAGTCTGTCACAACACTTAAACCTAGCAAGGCAATGTAGAGAACATTTAATAATTTTGTGATTAATTTGCAATTGCCATAGTGTTACAGCATAGTGGCTTCTAGACCAGGGTTTTAGTAGACTAGAGGATTTTGCAAAATAAGCTGCACCAGGCCTGGGTCAGTATCTAGCATCAGAGAACCAGTGAGCTAATCAATGGTTCTAGCAGTTGGCTAATCAGTGGTTCCAGCAGTTAGCTAATCAATGGTTCCACCAATTAGCTAATCAGTGGTTTTAGCAGTTAGCTAATCAGTGGTTCTAGCAGTTAGTTAATCAGTGGTTCTAGCAGTTAGCTAATCAGTGGTTCTAGCAGTTAGCTTATCAATGGTTCTAGCAGTTAGCTAATCAGAGGCTCTAGTCTATAGGGCAGGCTGTTGGAAATTGAAATATTGGTGCGCGCTGTTCCTTCTGTGACCGGATCGTTGGTGGCGTCTTGATTGGATGTTTTTCCTGTGGATGTAAATTTCATGCAAATCCGGCATGTGTTGGGATAGACAGAGGCATCATCGAATGTGTGTGTAGGGAAGGAGGGGATGTTGTGAAGTATTTTTGCTGCAGGTGCGGGAGTGGATCTAGGGTGACTTCTGGTGTGGGTGGTAAGTCAGTTGGACGTACTTTCAGCATTTGATTAGCTACTTGCTGCTGTGGGTGCAGTCTCCAGGAGGCTGTCTGAAGTGTCTGAGAGGTTGGATGCAATGTCTGCTGAGGGAGATGTTTCTTCAGTTGTGAGTGGTGCTGTACTGTCTGTGGAGGAAGTGGAGATTATGATTGAGGAGAAAGTAGCCGGGTCTGCTGCTGTGGGTGATGCAGCTGATGGTGGCCTATCTGTAGAAGATGTGATGAGTATAATAGAAGAGTTTCCAGTTTGGTGAATGGTGAGGTATTGCGTTCAGAGCTGAGAGAGCTTGATGATCAGAAGCGTTGTAGGAAGTATGTTGTTCTGAGAGGTTTTGAATCAAGTAACGCTGAAGTGGTGGAGGGAATGTTTGATAGGATTTGTGGAGTTCTGAATGTTGGTCTGATTGAACTGAGTGACATGAAGTGTCTGAATGCTAATGGCTTATTTAGAGCATGTGTTGAGAATTATGAGCAGAGGTATGCATTGCTGAATGCTGCTAAGCAATGGATGCATGTTGATGAGTTTCAGAGAGATCAAAGAGATGTGACCTACCATCATCATCAAGAGTTGATTGCTAGGAAGACAGTGTCGCGGAGCTGTTAACGGGGAGGTGGTGGCGGTGGTGGCCGTGGTGGCCTTGACGGTGCTGGTGTTGGTGGTGTTGCTGGTGATTGCGGTGGTGCTGGTTTCCGTGGTGGTGCTGGTTTCCGTGGTGGTGCTGGTTTCCGTGGTAGTGCTGGTTTCCGTGGTAGTGCTGGTTCCCGTGATGGTGTAGGTTTCCGTGGTGGCGCTGGCGACCGTGGTTTTCCAGCTGGGCACGGTGTTGGTGTTCGTGGTGTTGCTGGCGGTCGTGGTGTTGCTGGCGGTCGTGGTGTTGCTGGCGGTCGTGGTGTTGCTGGCGGTCGTGGTGTTGCTGGCGGTCGTGGTGTTGCTGGCGGTCGTGGTGTTGCTGGCGGTCGTGGTGTTGCTGGCGGTCGTGGTGTTGC
>SDVV010044415.1:0-10158 GCA_016164225.1 Gammarus roeselii
TTTAGAATAAACTCTATATATCCGTTATTTACTACGATTTGTATGTACTAGGCCTACTCTGTATCCGCGCTAGAATTACCCTTTAAAAATTGTTAAATTTCTTTTCATGTTAAACTTTATTTGTAGCCGCACCAAATTTGCTTGGTGCCTGTGTCAAATTTATTGTGTTAATTTGCTACTTAGATACTCTTTAAGACCAACCCCAGCTACGTTTAAACCTGCTGCGACTGCGTTTAAACTGCTCTTAAACTCTTAATCTACGCGTCATCTAATTCACAACTCTTCGACCGCCCTACGGGGGAGTCTGCATTAACTTCGCGTTGGGACTCCGGTGTAACATTAAAGCAAATAATAAATCAAATCAATTAGCGAAATAATCATGTTGCACGTTTGCTCCACCAGGGAGCGTTCATGGTCTACCTGCTGGGATTAGGGACTGCGGTGGTAGCACTAGCGCTAGAGCTCCTAGTGTGGAGGGTGGGCTGCATGGCCTGATGCCATGAGGCCCAAATCAAATCCAATGACCTGATGCCAGGTTTCCACGTCCCTGACGTCGTGGAACTGCTCATAACACCGTCTACTTCTCTCCCAAGTCAATTTGAACTCCACACGGAACACAAGGCCCGTGCAGCCTACTCCACCTCTCGAGCATCGGTTATGTTAGTCCGTTCATATTGTTTATCTGGGTCGGCCACAATAACATGTTGTTATTTAAATGTATTTCCCAACGGTGCAGATTAGATTAGAGTGCCAAGGCTTCTAGTGCACTGAAGTCGATACCCTGGCACCGAACGTCCCCCACGGAGCAGCTCCGCTCAAGTAAAATGGCTAGAAATACGTAACTGCAGCCGTTACCGACCGGAAAGTAATTGAACAGGAGTTGCACCTGATGACCGTCAATTGAACCATTTGCCCAACATTTACTGGTTTTCAGAATAACAACTTATTGCATCTCACCATTCTTGTTTGAAGAATACCTTTGATAATGAGGAGAGGAGAAAACGTGTGCGCATTGAACGAGCGGAGCAGAGAACTTGTGAGCAATAATCACAATAATCCGCAAGAGCAAGTAGCGTTAAAAATTTGTCGACATTTAGCAATGACCGTTCTTAAACGAGAAATATATTGAACAAGGATGAAGAGAAACCCACATCTATTTCATTCATTTTTTCCTTGATGTTCGTACAATATAAAGACATCCATATATACAGACATTTTATTTACACTATTAACAATAGATTAACTTAACAATTGTACATAAATTACTTTGGTTACGTACAGCCCCTTACAGAAAACGCAAGAAGTGCCTTGAAGTCTTGAACTCATACAGATCCGTCGCGCGAACTAAAGTCACAATGCACATACAATGAACATTGGGTAAAAACTTTAGCGCGCCATAACACAATCTTAAGAAATGTTCATCTAAGTTAATACCATCATTTCCTCAGATTAAGATTAGGGCCTCTTCTCCACCGGAGCCTAAATGCGAGTCGGCGCACACTACCCCGTAGGGCTTCAGTTCTGCAAGAGTATATTAGTTATTGCACACGACAGGTCACGAATAGAAAAGTCATGACCCATTCCAGAAGGAAAAATTTATCCGAGATGGCTGTGGCTTCCATCATACACATATGAACCCAAAAGGAAAGCTTGTAAATTCAGCCCCCTTTACATAGGTTAAACTGAACGTTCGATGACCAGTTACGAGGATACCCCTTAATTTCACACTATCCAGAATCAGAGTTTTCTTCTTGTTCGCGTCTCAACTTGCAACTATTCAACAATTAATAAATTAATCAAAGTTCAAAATTAAGCTGCATCAATTGAACCCGGACACTGAGGATGATCTCAAACTCCTTCAGTCCTTGTAAACCAGACTCGATTGATTGATTTGGGCCTCATTTCCACCAGAGCCTCAACGTGTGTAAACCAGACAGACAAGCCTGCAAATGCCGTGTATCCATCTATTCAGACAAAGTGAGGTACCAACGTGGATTTCGCAAACGCAACCCACATAAATAACAAGTTTGGGCCGGTTTACATTCCCATCGCAGCCTACGAAAAAACAAATAAAAATGAACACCTGGAAAAGTATGTGTTTGACGCTTGGATGAAGCAAAACGCTGGAGACGACAGATTCGATTCGATGCGAATTGGATTGATGACAGTTTAGCCTAAAGTAGCCCTAGAACGACAAGAGTTCAATTACTAGTGGAAACAGCAGCAGAAGCCAAAGAAAGTTAGTCGCGCAGCTCTGATTGATTGATTTGGGCCTCATTTCCACCAGAGCCTCAACGTGAGCATAGGAAGACCGTTACAACAGAGCCTCAGAAAGAACAGTCAGTCAATATCGGGACGTGGATTTGTGAACGCGCAGAGCGTTCAATGTTGTCAAGGATATTTATATAGGCAAACAACCGGCTTGATAACCCTGGTTCAGTAGCGAGCCAAAATCAGCCAACGACGTACAATTAACTGAATTCATATAAGGTTATTTTGTTCGCCAGTGTATTTAAACGTAGGATTTGATTTGAGCCTCATTTCCACCGGAGCCTCAACGTGGCATAGTAAGCTACCCCGTAGGGCGCGTTAAACGTAGGAAAAATTCGATCGCGTGATTTTTACACACATCTAACTCGTAAAAAAAAAAATTTCATTAGGCTGAAGAACTTCTAGGAATTTATTTGATCTCTTTCGCTACTGTAATTCGTGACAGATCGATTTGATTTGAGCCTCATTTCCACCAGGGCCTCAACGTGTCATAATAGGCTCCACCGTAGGGCGCGGCGACCGATTGATTTGATTTGGGCCTCATTTCCACCAGAGCGTGACCGATTGAGGCAAGGGAAGTGTGGCGATTAAATGATCTTTGTTAACGCTCGCGACGGAATACAAACGTGAAGGATTTGGCTTAATTGTTGGCAACCGTGTCGGTAAAGATAAAAATGAGACGGAAAAATGACAGTTCTCAGACTCGTTTTAGAATCAGTGATATGTACAGCAGCGAAAGAAAATTCGTTAATGATCAAAAATGTAATGAAATTTTCAAAGATCAATTTTCACTCGATATTTGTACTCATTGGAAATTCAATTGATACTATTTATTAAGAAGTATTGTTCAGATACAATACCAAAGGCAAATTTCATATTTAGTTGAATTCCAGGCGAGAAAAGTCTAGTTTGGTTTTTCGGTTATAGACTAACCGTAAACGAATTTTCTTTCGCTACTGTACACATGATAGACCACCTCTTCTGTAACAGGTTTGTAAGATTCAAAATTTGTCGTTTATTGCTTCAAATAGTAAACCAAGGCGTAGCGGCAAGATTCCGACGAAGAAAATGCATACTAATAATGATTGTATCGACACAACGGCCATTACTTAAAACACTGAGAAAAGTATCATGAAGGCTGCCAGTTATATACAACTAGGAAAGCACATCCCACCAATCAGGCGGCTAACGGTGTAAGGGGTATAACGAAATGTCGACAATGAGCGAGATTGTTACAAAATAATGGCAAGTTCACCAGCTGGTCAAGATTGGATGCCGTCTCGCTTCAGTGTCGGGGAACAGAAATATCTGCATTTGGGCGTGAAAAATATTGGCACATTGAGCGAGTGCCCAACTAACGGGTAAGTAAACTGCGTAACGCATACTTCTCCAGCGCTCTGTTTCCACGACATGGTTGCGGAAGAATCGCTCCGTTGTTGCACTTCAGTGCTGAATATCTTCATACATTGGAAAATAAATCGATTAAGTCCACCTGCAAACGCAGCTTCTTAGACAATAATGAGTGCGAAAGTACTTATTCTGCTGACAACGCGACAAATCGTTGAACAAAACTCACCGATGTTACTATAACACTGGTGTACATTTCGGTTAGATTTGCACATGAACTTGCGGTGAGAGGCTATGCCCGATTCCGATTTGATTTGAGCCTCATTTCCACCAGAGCCTCAACGTGAGTCATAATAGGCTCCCCCGTAGGGCGCGGTCGACATTAGAGAAATGTTGCGGCGATTCATCAGAAGGGCATCTCGCATATGAACGTAGACTTGTTCGGAAAAGTTTTGCCAGTAAGAGCAGCAGGGTTACTTGGTCAGCAGCGCTAGGCGTTAAGCTGGTGTCATGGATCAATACGGTTTATTATCAAGTTTAGGTGGCAGTGCCTATTACCTGCAGTGGCCTCGCAGTTCATTAATAGAACGGTTACCTACCTGCACGAAAATATATGAAAGATCTGTTGAATCAAGGTTAGGCTCACAAGACGTTCGGAGGTTACTGGTGACAGATTAGCACTGAAGGCTAGAGTGACAAGGATTTCTTGACAGTCAGTGCCCAATAGCACAGTAGGGCCTTACCAGCAGCGATGCAGGCAAATGTGCTTTCATATCATCGAAATAGTACACGTAATACACATTTAGCCTCAAGAAAAAAAATGCCCACAGTTTATCAGCATTGTTTGTGTTCATACCTCGAATGTTACGGTCCACATTAAATTGAAATTAAGTATAATAAGCGGTGAAAATCCAGATGGCCCATTTAAGGAATAAAAGTTTAGATGCTCAAAAGCGGCGACCAAAATGCTGCAGCTTTGTGGCGTGTCGTTATTGGTCATGTTGTGCCGCTCAAAGGTCCGGGTGAAATATCGTTTTTATATTTTTAAACATCTTGATAAAATATAGAGTAGGTCTAAACCCATCTCATAACATTTCAATAATACGAGTTTGTGAATGACTAAGAAACCAAACAAATTGAAGACTACATCTTCGTGGAGCAAAGCTACCGTAGAGAAACTGTCGTATATATTAGCTTAATCATCAATGGATCAAACCAATGGTAGTAGTTTTCGGTGCAGAAGCCCGTTCAACAACCGAACGTGCATTTGCCTTCACAAGAATGGCAATCAATAATACAGTAAGTAGTAAGGTAACGACTTGCAAAACTAAATCCAATCAACACGGCGAAACAATTGCTTACGATTTTGAGCAAATAAACCTAATTTTACAATAAAAAATATGAAATCTATTACAAGAATATAAACAACTGATAGTACAAGATAATAATGAATAGCCAGTATGAAACATATTTACACATCGATTATATGTACAACTAAGAATAAAATAATAAATAAGACGTATGATTGTGCTTCTCATTAGTAGAGAGGAGTGAGTCATAGGAGGGAGGTGGTACGAAGGAACAACTAAATTGTGGCTACGAGTAGACGGAACAAGACATTACGAAACAAGACAAAACAATGTCAAAGGATTGTCAGAACTGGAAATGCCTCAAATAGTTCAAAAGCAGCAGATATAATTGAGTATTATACTAAAACACAAGGCAAAAAACCTGGCGTCACTCATCAGCGCAATAACCATCGCGTGTAGAGGCTGTAGGTTGCCAGCCATGCTTGTTCCCGTTTAAAGATCATGGCTTATCCAGACGAGACGGTCTTCCCTCCCGAGCTGATTCCTAACAGTGACTCTCCAAGTCAATTTCCATCAAGCCTAATGATGCGCATGTCACGGCGCAAGTCGAGGAGGTACTTAAAACCACAACCTTGACGCGGTCCTGTAACTATTACACACACACGCACACAGTCGATTAATGTAGAGATTAGAATGATTGAGTTTTTAACTGCTGGGTGGAGTCAATTTCCTAAACGCTGCGAATGTCAAAAGTGTGCACGGGTGCCATAGGTGGTACAGTTAGTCATACGGTGCCGAGGCCATATGGTCCCAGCATTCCCCGGGTAGCAACATGTAGGGTTCTCGTCCAACCTGCCCTACAGAGCCCCATGGATTCGCAGTCGTCCTTAAGATGCCGATGCCGAGGGGCGTTGCACCCCAACACCTGCAGAGAAAAAAATAGGACGAGACGGGAAACGGCGATCCCATGCATAACATCCACACTCACTGTAGAGGATCAAGCATGAGAATGGCATGAATCGAAAAAGATGAGTAAAGAAAAGGTTGCATGAAAGAACGCAACTTTCTTGTTATCGGTCAGCCGAAAGGAGAAAAGTTAGGGCCGGGAGGCAACGGTTATTTTAAGAGTAGACAAGAGGGAGAAATTGATACGTTAAAAGAAATACGAAACAAACATAAGATGCCAATGAAGCAAGTTAAAGTTATGTTTAATCAGCATGGTGGCGAAAAGGAGAGAGTGATGGGTTAAGAAGAGAATGAAAGAAAAAATGGATGTTCGCCCCACCTGTTTGACCGTACACTCCGTACGACCCGTGAACCTAACAGAAACCTAAGTAGGGTCGGCTATTGTAGGTGAGTTGGATTATCACAGCCTTGGTGGGAAGTACAAGCGCCTGCAAGTATCAGTCAGAGACGATCTGTGAACAAACACGATACATGGCAACGCACAGGCCTGACGGCACACCGTACGGCAACGACACAGAAACATGAAGTACTGGTAACAGCCCAATAGAGACGGTAGCGGCGTAACGGCCGACAATGAAAGCACAACGATGGTAACGTAACGATACAAGAGAGGCTACCATGGTGAGGGTGGTACAGGGAATGAGGAGTATGAAGTGAAACAATGAATGGAGATGACATGAACGGTGACCACTGACGATAATGCGGTGATGATAACGATGGTAATCAAAGTAGGCTCTAGGGCGCAAATGACGTCATCAACAAAAACAAATATAGACAATAGCAGCGCCAACAAACTATACATATACAGGTTCTTTGTACACTATAGGTCGTATAGGGTGCGATCAGCTGCTATTCTTCTGAATGTTTTTCTTTCTCTTTGCTAAGAGGTCGTAGAAGGGATTGTGACTGATGCTTTGTCTGATGCACTTGATCCACTCTTCTTTTTCTTCGTGTGTGGCTGCGCTCATTCTGTAGACGGTGTGTTTGCCCTCCACCACCTTCCCTTCGCTATCCGTCTTGCACGCCTTGATGAAGTCTGTCGAGGTGGCGTACAGCTCGAAGCAGTGTGGCTTGTTGCGGTCGTGCACCTCGCGGACCTGAACAGAGATAAGAGGTGTCAAGGGCCAGCAATTGAGAACCAGAAGAATATAAACAGAGTTCGAGATTAATTCTGCACCGAACCAGCACCCTCTAGTCTTGCCAGTGTTTCAACACCCGTGCTTCCAAGCAGAATGCCATTTAAAGGGAACTCCAGGTAAAACACACTAGTTCTTCAGAGTAATGCAGCCAATGCATTTACGAACAAGCAGTTTGTTAACTCTTGTTCTAATGCCTCTAGCTAGAGTGTTCAGCACACACACACACATCCGCAAAGCGCATTCATCAAGGAGCTCTCCGAACTACTCTCATTCCCTCAGACATTACTAAATCATAGCCCTTAAGCTCTATAGGGTCCGGCCAAAAGCCCGTACACACATTTATGGTTCCATCGGGATGATTATTTTACAATGCATTGGAGTGAATGTCCTCCTGTCACTGACCGTCAAACTATCAACTAGTGCTGCAACCAGTCAGTGACAAGTCCACCACCATCGGGATGAAAGCGTCTATTACAGTAATTCCTCCACTCTAGTCTAAGCTCTCACCTCAATGTTTTCTAGCGGAATGATCCCTCTGGGCTCCTTGTCTGTGGTGTACTCGAAGTAATAAAGGCAGTTGTCGTTAAGGATGAACCACCTCCTCTTCCAGCTCTTGTAGCGGCCGCCCTGCTTCCACAGCCAGCCCTCGCGGTCGGGATTGAAGAACGTGTGCATGAGGTCGTTGCCATCGTCCTCTGGGATCTTAAATGGCTCAGTCTTAATGCTCTCGTAAAGGCTCTCCAGCAGTTCTCTGGGCAGGTCATCTCCGTTGTCGATACCTCTGTTCATGTTGATGAACTGTTCCAGCGTCTGCTTGTCCTTGACCGCGGGGTTGTGTAGCGACGTGTTGAGCATTATGATGGCGAAGGAGAGCACAAAGCAGGTGTCGGGGTGCTGGAAGATCGACGGGTTTAACTCACAATAGTGGCCCGCGAACCGCTCCATCATGCGGTCGATCTTCTGGGCCTCGCCAGGCAGACGGAAGCTCCAGAGGAATTGTCTGAAAGAACACATCAGAGTTTAGTAGTGAACGTAATGGTTAACGTCTCGGCTGATGAAAATCAGGATTGGAGAAACTAAGACAGTAATAAGTGCACGCCGTACAAAGATGACAACTGTCGAGGTATCGGTCAAACCCGTATACATTGAGTAAGCCAAGTTTGATAGGTATTCATAATTTAACTATATCTAATGAATAGAAATAACAATATTCAAAACAAGAAATGATCCAAGTTTGAACTGAAAGAAAATATGCATACAAATGAGCTGCTAAGGTACGAATACACCTCATTCCCGTGAAGCAATTCTTCGTTTGCTTGAAAGAGACAGCAAAGGTAATGGTTAGGAAGACGATGGGTACAAATGCTGCCAATTGATTGGAGGCCAGCGTACGTGTTGACGTGCCCACCTTAGCGCCTGAACGAGGATGAGGTCTGTAAAGTCGTGCAAGGCCACGAAGGCGTCCAACACCGTCTGGTTGAAGTCATGCCGCTCGCCCAGGTAGTCTCCGATGGCCGTCTTGTTCAGGCCCTCACCGTTGTACAAGAACTTGGAAATATCTGCGGATGGGAAAGCGGTTAGGGTGGGGAATTTTTATGATTAAAAAAATCTTTTTCATTTTAATCTTATTCCTGTTATCTAAAAAAAAAATTCTACACGTGGATGATTCAACTATTTTAAATGGAATTATATGTATGCATGGTCATATTATACACTTGAATTAAATTTATGTATGTTCAAAAACTAAATTTAATATTTTAAAAACAATTACATTCATATATATATAAGATCAAATCAATAAAAATCAGGTATCAATGCCATTATAAATAAGTGGAGGAAGTAGTTAGCCAATTAATCCTGTTAGGAAACATTTAAAAACGTCACACTCAGCGTAATTATATTATTAGGTGTGGTGCGTTCCATCCAATTGCAGCCATTATAAATCAATAAATACATAAAATATACAATGATTTAAATGAATGACTTCAAAAAATCAAGTGCTATAAATCAATTTGAAAAAATCAACCATTCATGGGATAGTGTTGGAAAGTAGGCTGGGGAATGCTTTGGGGACTTTAGGGGAATATGAAGAAAGGCCCACCATAAATGCGATGGTGACTGCTGCATGAAGTTAACTCGGTAAGATACCAAGCTAACGCACGATGATCTCAGCGTTAGATTGTGTTCGTGAATAGCTGCAGGTTTTTTCATGAAACATTATTCATGTGAACGGGCACAATGAGAAGGAGCATATATTTAATCACATTCAATAGCAGCTACTCATTTATTGTTGAGGGAAATAAGCAAATTCCGTGAACACAACTTTTTCTTCATGAGCGAGAGCACTAACTGCGGCCCTTGTGTAAACGGGTTACTCACCATCGGGAGTGTTTTTGAGCAGGGCGTGCTCTATGAGGTACTCGATGCCTTTCTTGGGGTCCATGTTGAACTTTTTGCGGCCGATGCTCATCTGTTTGCTCTTCGGGTTGTTTTTACTGCAACACAAACAAAGTCATTAGAAAAAGCCAGTGGGGGTCGGGAGGCCCACGCCAAACTGACTAGCGACGCAATACCGAGCGGCAACCCACGAGTCGCTGTGGCACCCTAGCGAGGGTTGCTTTCATAATTGCAATGCATGCTTCCTAAACTAGCAGACGACGGAGCCTCCATCTGTTTTTGAAGGAAAAAAACCTATAACAATCGATCATGTATTAGCCAAAAATATGCTGACGGGCACAGAACACTCGTCGATAATAGAAAGAACATCCCAGCACAGGATGAGGTCACACAGAACACTCGTCAACAACAGAAGAAACATTCCAGCACAGGATGAGGTCACACAGAACACTCGTCAACAACAGAAGAAACATTCCAGCACAGGATGAGGTCACACAGAACACTCGTCAACAACAGAAGCAACATCCCAGCACAGGATGAGGTCACACAGAACACTCGTCAACAACAGAAGCAACATCCCAGCACAGGATGAGGTCACACAGAACACTCGTCAACAACAGAAGAAACATTCCAGCACAGGATGAGGTCACACAGAACACTCGTCAACAACAGAAGCAACATCCCAGCACAGAATGAGGTCACACAGAACACTCGTCAACAACAGAAGA
>SDVV010044416.1:0-10158 GCA_016164225.1 Gammarus roeselii
ATATTAGTATGCGGACTCCGTGGATGACTCAAGCACACCTGGATTAGTTATATGTCTGCACGTACGTCAGATCGAACTCACCAGTAAGGGCTTCTTGCTTGTTATTCCAAGGAACAACACGACGGTTACCCTTTATTTGATTGCGCGTCTGATCTGAGTCAGGAATTATTGTTTAGAAACGACTGGCGAGTGGCCTCTCTTGATTAACTGAGTCATTGCATGTATTTTGTATTTATGAATGTTTTGTGAGTTGAATTGTTCATTCATGCCTCCACTCTCCTGGTCATTCGTTTCACACACCTGTATCGCATCAGTCAAGCCTGCGCAACACTCGTATTTACGTCCAATCCATCACATGATCATTTCATCGCATTCATCCATCCTATTATGTATCACTTCGGAACGCTACCAAACATCTACTCATTTGATGAAACGCGAACTCGACTCGCAATGAATTAAATTACCATAAGTGACAATTACCATAAGTGACGCAGCTAACCGATCCCATCTATAATTAGGACTGATAATTTCATAAATGTCTGATCACTCGACGAAGATAGAAGTGTCATGACCCAAAAAGAAATCCGAACAGTTAATGACAATAAGAACATTCTATCAAACGTCATCAAGCATTTTATACCTACTAACGCAATTTTCCAACGGAAAACAGGACATAGTATAAACTTTGCTACAAAACAGGTCATGATTTGATTTTATACTCGAGTGACCATATACGTACCAGTCTATTTGAAAGATAGGATCAATACAGAGAGTTGCATGTACTTAATAATTGCTTTGGTTAGACATATTCCTGGAACCATACATGTAAAAATTTCGCTGGATAATTTTCTTTGTATCTTGTATTACCAAAGCGGCCTGCTGCGATCGTTATGATTCACACTTCTCTGCTTAAAGATATAAGATTACTTACATTTTTTATGCCTTTTTTTTGTCAAAACCTTTTTAAGAAACCTGCAGCGTTGTCGACCAGTTCGAAACTAGCTGTCTAGACAGAACGGGCCGTCTCGGCAGAGAGGGGTCTGCTTCAGCCAGACTGGCATCCCAGGACGACAGAACGACAGTCAGTAGTGACGTGGCACTCGGTCCACGCCGGCTTTTTTCTGCCACAGAATGACAGACGGCTGTCCACTCGACATCCTCGGTTCTGTCTGACGCGCGGCCAGAAGTCGGGCAGGCAGGGGGGTTGACGTGGCACTCGATCCACGTTGCCTTGTAGTTTTCCCCTCATCTCTCGCCAGGCTGAATCGCTCCCCTATTGTATGTATGTTTGTTTTATTTTAATTTGTAGCGTGTGACATGAGAAGTGCATAGGCTGGCTTGAACATGTCAACGAAGGAGTGTGTAAGGGAACTTGAAGCGTTTTGTTATAAAAAATATGATTATAATTTATTTTGAAGTGTTTAATTTAATTTTAATTTGTTTGCTTTAAAATTTCACGTCCGCTGTCGCCAGTGTTACGAACTTAGTGTAAAGGTTGCTATAATACGTTAAAGGTGAAGCAAGGTTGTAATATAGCCGAGCTGTTTTTAAGATAATATTTTAAATAAGGTAACAATAACAAGTGATCAAGGAACTTCACAAAGCATGGATAATGATTGTGATACTATAGTAAGAGCAGCTACAAGTCAAGGTATATGATTGATATTGTGTAGCTGTTATGATATCTGGATAAGTTTAGATTGCACAAACGCGGAGGCTAATATTTGCAAGCGAATAAAATAGTCAAAAAGAGACGGTGCGTTGTGAATGAGAAGTTTACCCTACAGTGCCCAACTCTACATTGCCCGTCAATCGAGAGGTGCTCCTGATTCTCCTACTCCCTGCCATGAAGTGATAGCCGCTACAGCAAAACGTGTTGAAGGGAATTGTCCAATCAGGGATTAGCTCCACCGTACGTCAACCTCTGAGGGGCGTATCCCCACGGTTCCATATCTCTTATTGGCACACCAAAAGCGTAAAAGCGGAGTGTTATAACACCGCGACTAGAGTGCCGAGACTAGAGTGCCGAGACTAGAGTGCCGCCACTAGAGTGCGGAGACTAATGCACACACATGAAACAATTTACGAACGTCGTGGAGTATTTTGATGTATGGTAAGTTAGGACGTGTAAATAAATTAGCTAAACAATGTTGGTTTTTCATCCTCTTTTTCGAACCCCGAAGAAACAGTTATAGTTTATTGATCAAAACTGGAGACTCGCACAATGGAAATATTTCTTTATTCACATTTCTTATACCAGACAAGTGCTTTCAGAGGCTTTTAATGGAGTATATTCAATCAGTGTGAGGTAGCAAAGACAGGTTGCGTGACGCTGTTCAACATCTTAACCGTGATACGTTGTGCATTAGGTCCCAATTTTTCACTGGTCAGGTGAATAAACAATCGGGATCAGCAATTTCTTGCTATTGGGGGAATAAGATAATATCATTTGCCCGGGTACATTCTTGCTCGGAAAATAAATATGCCAAGTTTTCGGCTTCAATTTTTTAATTCATATATTTATCAGTTAAAATCTCAGTTTCTGTCTGCCTACAAAGTTAGGACAATATGGTAACTTTCAAACAGGCATATCACATACTGTTTATGCAGTCGTTCTAACCCAGTGACTGAAATTTCATTTTATGTTTTTTTTCTATTTATGAATATTTGAATTCACAACCCGGCCAAAATACTTTTCCGTCATAGTTTATTCAGCTTGAACGTCTTTATTCATTCATTGCTGAATATTTGACTGAATGCTTCACTCTTGTGCTATTGGATTAAAGAGGCCAGTAAAAATACCATATAATGCTAAAAGTATCTCCATCCTGATTGTTTGGAGGTGCTGAGATGATCAACGCTCCTCATGGTTCTGAATCTAGGAAGAAAAGCTTTTTATAACCTCATTACGCCAAATAAGACCGAGTTGCTAGAAGTCTTGCCACTCAATTACAACTTTAGCCTAGCTCGAGCAAAGGCAGAATGCTAGAAGATGTGGAAAACTTCAAGACTTTATTATCGCATTGCAAACCTGACCGTTAGTTCTTCAATATTACAAATGTAAACAGTGCTACAATCTTATTCAGAAACTGAAATAAATATCGATTTGGAACGTCAGAATAGATTAGAAGATCATATTCATTGTTCGAAGTTTATTTCCAACGATCGATTGAAGTCGATACAAAAGTCGAGGGAAATTGCTTCGACTGTTTAACTAACAATCTCAATGTCGCAGACTGCTGCGTAATTTGAAAACTGAGGATAACATGCAATGCGTAGTGACTCTAGATCACAATCGTGAACCATTATGAACAGACATTCGCGACATATACGATCTTCGTAGAAAACTAAGGGTTTCACAATTTATTTTGGAGCCAACAATTATACGATCTACTCTAAGGGGAATAACTTTACCACCGCTGATGGCCATTCGGATAAATTGTGATCGTATTTTCCCCCTCAGTTCCAGAGACGATTAAATCCGTTACGAAAGTGCCCAGATACTTCTGGGCACTTTCGAAGTCTTGAAGTCAATTTGAAGTCAATTTGTTATAATTAGGATCATTGTGTGTTCGTGGCATCTTCCGGAAAACCCTATTTTGCATTTCATAGTAGTGAATGCTGTAGCGCCCTAATCTCGGTGAATGTAATGATAGAGCAACAAATATGCGAATATTGCGAAACCTTACCACCGTGTTATGATTCATCACAATAGTATATAAAACATTAATTTTTGTTCAACCGATTCCATCAATGATTTATTTGATGTTGGTAATTATTGTTGAAATTAAGGGATTCTTTCACAACAACATTGCAGCCAAAAGTAACCAGCTTCAACTTGCAATCAAGCTAGGGGATCGTGGCTTTCCTTTCCAATCCAATACATGGCTGCCAATACTGCCTTTCTAAACTATTTCTGTGCATCATCCGGGTCAGAAATTCCTGCAGTTAATGGGTATGGAGTATTCTGGGCTCTCCATTGGCACACTGTCATGTGAAGTGTTATGGCCCAGGAGCGTGCTGCTGCACCATACAGCTTCCTGGATAGTACCTTGATCTCTAACGTGTTCCTGGGCTGTAGAGCTTCCAGAGTAGCCCAGTGGCCTCGAAGAGTACTGTAGCACACTACGTCTCAAGGTCCCGTAGAGTGCTGCTGCACCATACAGCTTCCAGTGAAGTCCCGTTGCCCTGCAACAGCACGTGCTGATACGCCATACAGTTTTCTGTGAAGTACCGTGGCCCCGGTGCCTGCTGTACAACGGCCTGTATAGTCCAAGTCCCTTCAGTGTTGCCCTGTGGCCCGGCCGCATCTGGTAAAGTCCTGTGGACCCGAAGCGTGCTACTTCACATTTTAGCATCGTGTGTAGCCCTGTGTAGTATTTGACCTCGAATGGCACTGCTGCACTACACAGTGTTCTGTGTAGCTTTGTGGCCCCGCAGCGCCATGTAATGTTCCGTTATTCCGAAATGTGGTGCTTCACTATACAGCGTCCTGTGTAGCCCTTTGACTCCGATGCGACTCTGATGTTTCGTGGCTCCGAAGCGTGATGCTGCATCATACAGCGGCCCGTGCAGCCCACAGTCTCCGCCGAGTCATGTGAAATATCGTGATCCCGAAGCGTGCGGCTAAACTATACATCTTCCTGTGAAGTCTCGAGGCCCCGAAGCGTGCTGCTGCACCATACAGCGTCCTGTGTAGTCCCGTCGTCTAGCAGCGTCATGAGAAGTCTCGCAGATCCGAAACATTTTCCTGCCCCTTATAACATCTTGTGGTGTTTCGTGGCCCCGAAACGTCCTACTGCACCTTGCAGCGTCCTGTGTGGCCCTGGGGGCCCTGAAGCATGTCAACCCGACTTTAGCTTTCTTCGTGGACTCTTAAGTCCAATCGAGTGCAGTCAACCCTCTCCGATGCGTTCAATTATTGTCGCGCGTCCTCAGTAATTGGTGCCTGCGTTTTGAGCAACCTGATAGGAAATCTGATCCTGCAAATCGAATTTCCCTGTTGCCTTCGACGCTGGCTCTCGGGGCTGGCCGAGGATCCTGCATCATATATAAGGAAGGACAGGGAGACGCTGCTGTCAGTCGCTCTTGGGGCGGTGTTGGAGTGGGATGTGCGCTCAATATCTCCTCTACGCTCTTCTAACACGGTCATTCTACTGTGGCTATAAAATGTTTAGTTGTCATTTATTTCTTCCTGAGTGGTAAAGTGAATTGGGGTGGGTGATAATAAATATATTTGCAGGGAACATTTGACTGAGATGTTAATGGATGTCCGCTTGATCACAGTTCCAGTTAAGGCTGCATGATTACGGAAGAAGTGAATTCGACATCAACTCGCAGTTCCGTATTGTACATAGGGTATTTAATAATCCTCGGCGGTTTCCAGTATTCATTTACATCCATTAATTAGTTTTATATGAGAGTATCTCGGACTGCGGGTGATGGCATCTGAGGACAGCCGCACTGAAGTCAGCGGTGGCGAGAAGCAGGGACAGGAAGCGGACGCCAGGCGTCAAGTGGGGAGCGGGGGAGGTGGGACAGAACAGCTGGACCACTGTTCCCGGCACACTCAACAACCAAGACAGTTCTCTAGCAGTGTCACTTTTGGTGTCGTGCTTAACGAAGGTCATGTCATGGGTAAAACCTCTGACAAACCCGACAAAGTTACAGTACCCTGCAGTTCCTCCATCGCCCCTCTAAGCGCCCCCCCGGGAGGTTTGTCCCCCTCTGTCTGGGAGAGCCGAGACAGGGAGCGGAGCTCATCCGAGCGGCGAAGCGAGAGGCAGTCCCAACGGGCTCCGTCTGTAGACGGCGGGTGGGCGAGTAGCCAGCGAGAGCCGCTGCGAGTGTTGAGGTCGGGTCCGCCACACCGCAGCGCAAAGATCATCATCAGAGGTACGGAGTCAATGAGGCAGGAGAGTGCTCACCACACAAACATCACAGCATTTGAACTCGCCTACAAACACAACAATCATAATTTTTTAGCACCGACAGGGTACAATTACCAATGAATGGAATTACTGTTTGTGTTCATTAAAATACTTAGTCCAACATATTTCATAGATTAGGATGAACTTAAGATCCGCAAGCTTGAATTGTACCGCTATTGTCATGCTCCAAATTTATCTCAACAATCTGAACAAGTCAATTGTAGTTTGTCTTACAGGTATTTCAGCCGCACGAGTGAGTGATTATTTCAGTTTATTTTATTGACTGTATTGAGAGAGCACTGCTGTCACTGCTGAACTGAGGTTATGTTGATTCTTATGCTCGAATGTTGGTAGGTCACATCAGTCATCGTATTGCTATTGCTTTTAATTAGAGTTCTAGGCTTTCATCAGAATGAGCATTCCGAAACTTTGACATTAAATTGAAATTTGAGCTACATATATAATAAAAAAAATTGTTACCGTACGGCGAAAATGTCTTGCTGCCGATTATTGGCCTTCGAGCGATATCTACAAATTTGAATAATCACATTTATTGGAATTTTACAGACACAGACACAGATACGAACACTAGGCGCTCATCACACTCCTCTCATAGGAAGCCCAGCTTTTGCGCTACAAATATTTCAAAACACGCGCACTAGCGCCACTTCACTTCAGCTCCTGTCAAATCCAGACACTCTCAACACCGCTAAAAAAAATCGCCCACGTTCTTTCGCGTAAAAAAATTGTTCAGCCAACGCGTACTTGCGCCACTTCAATACAGATCATTTTCATAACCGGACACTGTCATACCCGGTAAAAAATCCGCCACTTCAATACAGATCATTTTCAAAACCGGACACTGTCATACCCGGTAAAAAATCCGCATTATGTACGCTAAACTAATACGTATGTTTGCCCCGCAGGTTAGAAACACGTACCTTTGCCCCGCGGGCTAGAAACACGTACCCCAAGTTAGGTTTGGTTGGGTAGGAAAGGTTTCATTAAAGTGATAACTAGTAAAATGGAACCATAGTTCGTCCGGCTGAAGAATTCATGGCTGATAAGAATGACAGCGGTTATGAAAGTGGCTGCTCAGATTGAGGAATGCTTTGAATGTTCGCTGTTAAAAAATGTACCTTAAGATGGTTGACGGAACAACTTCTGGCTGATCTGACAGTTGGCGGAGATGAAAAGGGCTGATATGACGTTAGCTATAAAAGAGTATAGCGACCCCTCTCATAAACTCACTCCCACAAACTTACCCCATACGTGCTGAAGGGTCCGGTCGAGAGACCCCGCATCAAGCCCTCCGGGTCATGAGTGCGGTCCGAGGTCAATGTCAGCAACAGGGTCCGACAGTAAGACTGGCATACCCCTGCCGCGTCATGATGACCGGGCCCCAACACCCACGACGTCTCTCAAAGAGAAGCCAAGGGCGAGAAAGCAAATCATGGCAGCGTCAAAAATCATCCGTTCACAATCATTCTCCACTCACGCCTATTCAGTGCACGTTAACTCACTACCTCCACACTCTAGTGTTTCTTTCCTAACACCTGCTTCACACCATCATCCATTAAAACTTCAGTCTCGCTCTAGGCCTACGTCCACTCGCCTCTGCCTTCAACACCCTTTTCAAAAATCTCCCTTCATCCATCCTCACCATGGGCCCAAACCACCTCAGAACACGCAAATCAACTCTGCTCTCTAACTTCTTCACCATCCCCGTTCTAACTCGCATCTTATTGTTATTAATCCTGGCTCTCAGCGTCACACCAGCCAAGCTCCTCACCTCGAAGACATTCCACCTTCTTCTCTCATCTACTCTCACCCCCCAAGTCTCAGCACCGCAGAGCACAGTTGGGACAACTACATCCTCATACAGCCCTCTCTTTGCTTCCATCTCAACGTCCTGCATTTCATTACACTCCTCAGTGCACCCAACACGTCACACTCTTCCTTCACTCGTGACTCCAATTCAATTTCCACTACTCCAGTAATCTCCAAATGCGAGTCCTGATTCTTACAGCACTAAACTTCCTCCAAATACTCTCAATTAAGGAGGAAACTAATTCTGTTCGCATCGACATTCCACGAACATCTCATTACTTTACTTTTACACACGTTCACTCGAAGCCAAACTCCGATACTAGTCTAGACAGCTCTTCCTCGGAATTCGCCACCAGTGCCGTATCATCCGAAAACATTAACTGGCTCAACTGTCAACTCCGCTATTCGTTTCGAACAGCTCCAAGACACGACCCCATACACTCGCGTACACCTCCCTGACCAATCCATCCATGTAGAGGTTGTTAGAATACGCTGAACAATGAAAGTAAGTATTGCAATAGATTGCATACTGTTAGTGAGTATTGAAATACTTTGAACTTTGTAAGCATTGCAATAGGCTGAATACTGTGAGTAAGTATTCCAATAAAATGAATACCTTTAGTAAGTAATGCAATAAATTATACACTTTTAGGGAGTATTGCAATAGGATGAATACTGTTGTTAAGTATTGCACTTGGCCGCAATCTGTTTGTAGGTATTGCAAAAGGATGAATACTTTTAGTAGGAATTGGAATAGGTTGCATACTGTTAGTTTGTATTGTAATAGGCTGAAATATGTTATTAAGTACTGCAATATGTTCAATACTGTTAGTGTTTATTGCAATAGGCTAAATTCTGTTAGTAAGTATTGCAGTATGCTGAATACTGTTAGCAAGTAGTGCAATTGGCTGAATACTGTTAGTAAGTATTGCGATAGGCTAAATACTGTAAGCAAGTATTGCGAAAGGCTGCATACTAATATCAAACATTGCCTGTGACAGAATTCTGTTAGAAAACATTGCAATAGGCTTATAACTGGCAGTAAATATTGCAATAGACTGAATACTGGTAGTAGGTATTGCAATATGCTGAATACTGGTAGTGTGTATTGCGAAAGGCTGAACACTGTTATAAAGTATTACGATAAGCTACATACTGTGAGTAAACATTGCAATAGGCCGCTTACTGTTAAAAAGTATTGCAGTGGGCTGCATAGCGTTATCAATTATTGCATTAGGTTGTATACTGTTAGTAGGTATTGCAATATCCTTAAAACTGGTAGAAATATTGGAATAGGCTTCATACTGCTGGTATGTATTAAAATTAGCTGAACAGTGTTAGTAAGTATTGAAATAAGCTGCCTACTGCTAGTAAGTATTATAATAGGCTGAATATTATTAGCAAGTATTGCGATAGGCTGAATATGTTAGCAAGTATTGCGATAGGCTGAATATGCTAGCAGTATTGCGATATGCTGCGTACTGATATTATGTATTGCAATAGGATCAATACTTCTAGCAAATGTTTCAATTGCGTGAATACTGTTAGTAAGCATTCCAAATGGCAACAAACCTTGAGTCAGCAGTGCAATTGGCAGCATAATGTTAATAAGTATCGAAGTAGGCTGCATACTGTTATTAGGTATTGCATTGGGCTGCATAATGTTAGTAAGTATTGCAATAGGCTGAAATCTGTTAGAAAGTAATGGGAAAGGCAGCATACTGCTTGTATGTATTGAAATGAGCTGAATATTGTTAGTAGGTATTGGAATCAGCTGCTTTCCGTTAGCGAGTATACGAGTAGGTTGAATAATGTTGTAAGTGTTATAATTGGCTGATTACTGTTAGTAAATAGGCTGAATAGGCTGAATAGGCTGAATAGGCTGAATAGGCTGAATAGGCTGAATACCGTTCGTTGGTAATGCAATAAGCTACATACTGATAGAAAGTATTGCCACAGGGTGAATACTGTTAGTATTTCAATAGGCCGCATTCTGTTCTAAAAATTACAAAATGATGAATACTGTTAATAAGTATTGCAATAGGTTGCATACTGCTAGTAATGATTGAAATATGCTTAAATCTGATATTAAGTAATGCAATAGGCTGAATATTGTAAGTGTTATACTGCAAGAGGATGAGCACCGTTCGTAAGTATTGCAATAAGCTACATTCAGTTAGTAAACATAAGGCTGAATAGTGTTAGTAAGTATTGGAAAAGGCTGCATACTGTTAATAATGATTAGAATAGGCTCAATACTGCCAGTAAGTATCAGAATAGGCTCCAAATTGTTATTAAGTATTGAAATAGCTTGAATCCTGTTTGCAATACAGGCAACATTAAAGCAAACATGCCAGGTGGGCACTGTTCATCAAATCCTGTGTTTAACAAATATAAC
>SDVV010044417.1:0-10158 GCA_016164225.1 Gammarus roeselii
ATTCCTTCACTAAATCCTTCACAAAAAAATCATACATCCTAAATCCTTCTCAACTAACAAATCACCCTAACCAATACATTCGATGAAAGATTCAAATATCTTGCCATCCTAATTCCTACACAATTAACATATATCCTATTTCCTTCATAAATAACATATATACTAAATATCGTAATACCTTCACAAATAATATACCTACTAAATCCTTCACAAAATAACATACATAGAGTCACTAATATATAACTACAGTGTCAGACACCCCTGTTCTCGCACACCATATTTCCAGGGCGATTCTTGCACAGCCGTTCTCGCACAGCCGTTCTCGCACAGCGATTCTCGCACAGCGATTCTCGCAGAGCGATTCTCGCAGAGCGATTCTCGCACACATACCTACTACTCTAAGTCTATGCAAAGCTGTTTGATATAAACTTATCAATGCTAGAAGCTAAAGTCAGCAGCAAAGGTCGAGACACCTCATGTAAATATATATTCACACGCATGAAGTCGTTCAAAATCATTTAAATCATGTTCGAAATATTTTAAATATGTTCAGAAAGTAATAATTATCTAAGAATTTTAATACATGCTGCCTGAATCTGTGCAAAGCTGTTTGGTATAAACTTGATTATGTGTGCTAGTTAATGCGACCTCGGAAGAAACGATATGCACTTGCTCAAGAAAATGTTACAATGAGTTATGTGAAGTAGTAAAGAAAACATAAACACAAATTTCAATTAAACAAATGGGCCTTCAAGAATCGCTTGCCAGTTGCCGATTTTATTTGCGTAAAAGATACCCAATGAGTGATCTGCAGTCCATTTGTGTTATTTATTTGTGTTATTTATCCAAAAATTTGTTAATATCGAGAAAGGATTCAGACCAGAGGGACTGATATTTTCGTTACAAATTATACTAAATGTTGACTGGCCAAAAAGAAATTTTTCAAAGCGTGAACTTAAAAACTCAGGAAGAATTACTCTCACGATCAGTTATCTTAACTGGAAATGTTGAGTTGCAGTTCATTTTACCAAAGGTTGCTCGGAGCCACCCATTTGCGCTAGTTAATGAGACTTAGGAAGAAACGATATAATAATCTCTTTCACTGTATGAAGTGTCTGATGGTGGATTTGCACTCCATAAGGTTGACAGGCTTATACTGCGGTGCAATTTATTTGAGGAACCGGAAATGAATCGTTACCTCAAAAATTATGACACGTTGTACAGGTAAAAATTAAAAAATCAGACTCAAAGGTTATGATCAAGAAACGCGAGACTGTTAGCCAACTTGAGCTCTGAACTTTGTGTTCGTAGAACACAATATATTCAAAGAGGCGCTAGGAATCCTAACTCATAGATATCTTCCAACACTTAATAATGCTATATAGTTTTAATAATACAATGATGTTAGCTTTCTGCTTCACTCATTAGCAAAACATTACAGGAGCTACACTTCGCTAAAATGAGATTTCCAATTCCCATGGTTGAGAGAGCTACATAATATAATTATTTTGGGAGCAAAAGATTTGTCATACCATAAACCAAAAAATTATGAATGAATTATTCCCACGAACAGTTATCTTAACAGGAATTTTAGAATTGCTCTTCAATTTACTATAGGTTGCCCGGAGCCATGCATGTGTGCTGGTTAGTGCGACGTAGGAAGAAACTATATAATAGTATCTTTTAGTGTATAAAGTACCTAATGTGTCATTTTCAACCCACGAGTTAGACAGGCTTATACTGCGGTAGCTACACAATTTATTTGAGGAACCTGAATGAACCTTAATCCCAAAATATTATTTTACATTGTGATAGGAAAAATAAGCGTGGGTCTGTTAAGTAATTTGAACTCTGTCTTCATAGAACACAAAATATTCAAGGAGATGGAATGAATCCTAATTCAGAAAATTAGGACGCTCTGTACTAATACAAATTAATAATAAGAGGTATGAACTAAAAACAAGATAATGTTACTTAAAGATTCGAGGACAAAAATGTGAGAGACAGGTTAGCCTATTGAGAATATATATTTGCCCCGCGGGTTAGAAATGCGTACACTTGAATAATGCGTACGTGTGAGCCAAGAACAGGAGAATTTTACTTGAAGGGTCGGGAACAAAAAAGTGAGTGACAGGTTGGCCTAGTGGAAATATATTTTTATTAACGGGTTAGACATGCATACTCTTGAATAATACGTACGTTTTCCCCGCGGGTTAGAAACGGGTTAGAAACACGTACATTGCCCGTGGGTTAGAAACACGTAGCGATCGGTAAGTGAGGTTAGGTTAAGAAGGCAATGTTTCAACAATATACTTGTAACGTTGCCGGCAAAATCGAAAAGCTTGCTTGCCCTCACTAGTAGAAAGCCACCTCGCTGGTAGATGGCAGCACTGGTAGAAGGCCGCCTCGATGGAAAATGGCCTCAATGGTAGATGACAACACTGGAAGAAAATCGCCCCGCAGATAGATGGCAACACTCCTAGAGGGCTGCTTCGCTAATAGATGGCAACAATGGTAGAAGGCCGCCTCGATAGTTGAATGCTAAACCGGTTAATGACCGCTTTGGTGGGAAGCCGTACTGGTAACACTGGTAGAGATCGAGCAGAATTGATAGACGCGATTAGAGTCGAGCAGGATTGATGACAGAGTAGAGGTAGATGCGATTAGAGACGAGCAGGATTGATGGCGGAGTGCAGATAGACGCGATCAGAGTCGAGCAGGATTGATGTCAGAGTGCGGGTAGACGCGTTGACGCGATTGGAGACGAACAGGATTGATGACAGAGTGCAGGTAGACGCGATTAGAGACAAGCAGGATTGATGGAAGAGTGCAGGTAGACGTGATTAGAGACGAGCAGGATTGATGGCAGAGTATAGGTAGGCGCAATCAGAATCGAGCAGGATTGATGGCAGAGCGCGGAGTGATACCGTTGTTATGCACCTAGCTTCTGGTATATCAATCAAAAGTACCATAAAGAATTTAATTGTGCTGCTGGAAGATGGACGGCATCCAATAAATTGTCAATAATGACGACAATATATCACAAGTGTTATTTTTCACATCTGTCGCGATTGGTGTCTTGAAGAAATCTTTTGCCTTAGCGGTTTAAAGCCTCTGTTTCAAAGGGCCATACGATGAGAGACAGGAGGTGCAGCGGAGGGGAGAATGAGATGGCAGCTGTTCAGGGTATCCTCTGTCTTCACGTAGGTGTACTCAAAGGGTCGAGGGTGACATTCCGCTCTGGCGTTCTTGCGTCAAGTTTTTGAGTGCAAGTTAAGTTTTTTTTTCAATAATATGTAGTAACTCTTTCCTTATGTTGTGCATCTGCGATTGTGATTTTTCCACTGGCGCTCGTATTTCATTTGAGAGCATATATAGTTCGACGTCGTGGTATGTAGAATCTTCTCAGCACACATTGGTAGCAGAAAAAAGGCTGAGGTGAACGCGGGCTGAAAACCTCATCGAGGGAGATGTTTCCGGAGAGCACGCACGTACGAGCAGCACGCTATGCCTCGGTGGGACAGAAACATCACGACTGACGATGTTCACTCATTTAACTAATACACGTATTACTTGAAAGTACAAACACATTCAACAATTTCAGTTCAATGAATGGATTACAAGTCACTTAGTAGGCTATTACTAACACATAAACACGGTGTTTAGATATGTCACACACTTCGCTGAATGGTCCAAGAAACAGTTTTAAACCGGACGATTTAGCAGATTATTTTGAACTTTGGATAACTTATTGTTACTTGTTCATTTAGTTGAATTGGGGAAATAACGGGTGCGAAGATTTGAGATATTCTTGTTGTTCTAACTTTGATTCAATTTTAATTTCACAACGTATGTTCTATTAGTTCTGAGTAGCCGTGAGTTCCAGTCAATTTATTTATTCCCTGTGAGAAAACAACACTTGGAACAGTGTAGTGGTTTAAAGTGCCTGGGCCGGAGGAAGCGGGTGGAGACGTAGAGGAAAGAATGATGGTGTTTGGGTTACATGATACCAGCCGAGGGAGGAAGGTAGGAGAGGGAGGGAGGGGAGGCAGGGCATGCCAGGCAACCCTCAACAGTCGATGCTTGAAGAAGCCACGTTCACGCTGGAGGAAAAACACGCCATCTTGACAAGTTCATGTTTTCTTGAAGGAGAAGGAACAAATCTGGTGTATGGATTCGTTACTCATTGTGAACAATGATACGCTGGTAGTAGTAAAGTAGCATATCATTGACTTCATAGAACACTTCGAAAACTTCACTCCACACCGTCACTTGGAGTTGCGGGGCCTCTAAACATCAGAAATAGCTCTCAAACTGATATAAAGATAGAATTTATTATGATTATTTCGTACTCGATTGTTCTGTTGCAGTTCACTGAGCAGTTTATGCTATTTTTAACCACTTAAATGTACGAGGTCTAAGAAAAAAATGAACAAAACAGAAGAGCTACTCTGTTCACGTCCTACCCCTACCACGGCATACGAAATTTCGAATTATGGATGGGGTTCAGAGTGCACTGAATGCCAGAGGTATCTGTGTGGAGAATGTGAAAGCTGGTGTATGAGTTCGACGCAGCCCTGAAGAACTTCCCCGCCCTTGACTGTCTCGTAGTGAGACAATCAAGGATGGGTTAAACATGTGAACGCTGTTTGACTTGCTGCTGACACTAGTCTGTGATCTTGACTCGCCCTGAATGCGTGGACAAGCTTCTTATCAGAACTTTTCGTGCTTACTGCCACGCCATTGAACGTGTGAGCCTATTGGGAAGAGTGTTAGGGTTGTCTTGCCATCGTCGTGTCTTCATCAAGAGATTAACTGTCATTCAACTTATAATCACACAGTTCAAATGAATCGGAACTTTGTTTCTCAAATACTCTCTAAATGGAAAGATAAACTGACGCAAATTGTGTCGGTATTTCCTGCGCTTTTAAATTTATAAATGACATTTCAAATGTTCCATAGACTTTAAAATATCGTCGCTTCCGAAATCCCATTAAATTTCGGCAAGAACCGTTGCCATGGAAGGGATTAGGCCAAAATGATTACCATCAAATATGTAAACTTGTGGTACACTATCGTATGATTCACTAATAGATGCCTTGTCTTGCTATTCTACATGTGATTAATTTACACAAAATAAAAGCGTATGCGAATTGGATTATGGTACGATATCAAAACGGAAACTGTGGTGCCCACTCAGGTGTTGTTGTACATCATGGGTTAGTGGCTTCGCGTCAACTTTACATTATGTTATGTGCAGCTGCATATATTTGCTGGCAAGGTTACGAGCGTATTGTTGAAACTTTTCCGTCCCTAGCTAAGATACCTAACTTAGGGGCGCGTGTTTCGAACCCGCGGTGCAAAGGTACGTGATTTCAGCCCGCGGGGTAAATTTACGTATTATTGTAGGGTAAGGAGTTCTAATCCGCGGGACAAACGACCGTGTTATTCAAGGGCGCGATTTCTAAAGATTTAAGGACGCCAGCTTGGATGCCATCTTTGCTCCCTATGACGTATGTATTGACTGCTCCATGACATACTACACCACGGTCACCGAAAAGATTTTGTGTTTTGTTAGGTGAATTGTAAACAATCGTTTACGAGAAATAAGTTGAAATAAGTTGACACGCAGTAACAGCCTCTCTGCTCATCTAAAACATGCGGATAATATGAAGCAGGCCTTCATCAATGTGGTCTGATTTGAAAACGACATTTGACAACACAACACCTCTTATTGATATACGTCGGTGTATTCAAACGACTATGGAAACACTCATTGTTCATCCATAAGTATCCCTCGTTACTGTGAAGAAAAAAAAGTTTTTCCCATACCTCACAATGCGAATTCTTGAGCAATTTATTTTTCGTGCAAGAAGTTGTCCCAAATCGACAGTTATATTGTTCGAAGATAACAACAGTACAATGGGAAGGCCAAGCAAAAAAAATTGAACGAGTTTTTTATAAAGGGGTGGAAATATTTTGACAATATTGATAATTATATATTCATCACAGAGTAGTCCAGCGGGCGACTGTTGAGTGAAGCGCTGTGCTTTGCTCGACCTCATATTCGTTACTGAGGAGAGCGGGCGACTGTTGAGTGAAGCGCTGTGCTTTGCTCAACCTCATATTCGCTACAGAGGAGAGCGGGCGACTGTTGAGTGAAGCGCTGTGCTTTGATAGACCTCATATCCGTCACAGAGGAGAGCGGGCGACTGTTGAGTGAAGCGCTGTGCTTTGCTAGACCTCATATTCGTCACAGAGGAGAGCGGGCAACTGTTGAGTGAAGCGCTGGGCTTTGCTTGACCTCATATTCGTCACAGAGGAGAGCGGGCGACTGTTGAGTGAAGCGCTGTGCTTAGCTGGACCTCATATTCAATACAGAGGAGAGCGGGCGACTGTTGAGTGAAGCGCTGTGCTTTGCTAGACCTCATATTTGGTCCATTTGTAACAAACTCTATCTATGAAGATATCCTTCCTAATCCTGTACCATTGTTCCCAAACACGCTACCTGCATAACTGATAAATAAGTAGAGCACCTCGCTGCCAATTTACTCTTATCATGTGTCTCCTGGGGGGACTCGAGCGAGTTAATTTTACTCTCCGTTAAAAAAATACTTGGGTGGTAAATAAATTACAACATGCTAGATTACGTACTATAGTTAGCTTCATTAAAAAAAGAGAGCTGGATTAGAGAGTGCACTCTAAAAACGTGTGGATAAGTACTACTGTACACCTGCCGAGCAAACAAATTAATGTTTTCTGTGCTCTTAAATATCTTATTCCGATAATCTGAGGTCTTAACTTCTAGTTCCTTATCCGTGCTCGTTTAGATAGAAATAAAATGTAGCAACGTGGTCAAATGCACTGTAGATACCGTGATACGCTTACAAAATACATTTTCATACGAAGGGTCAATTGATTAGCAGTTTTGCATCGGTGTTTAGAAATGACTCTCCATGCGGTTATATTTAGGGTCGATTTAACATGGTTCATATTTAAATTAAATGACCCTGGTAAATTTCAATCGCAGTTCCATGCAATGTCGTGCTGGCTCGTTAGCATATAAATCTCAGCACCTCCTATTAAATTCCCCTCTATAACCCGTCGTATTTCATTCTGGAGTGGATCTCTCCCCCAACCTACATGAGGTAGCAACATTCTTGATCTCCTATTTAGTGCAAGCGACTCTCATGTCACGAACGTCGAAGTAGGCGAACCACTCGAAACTAGTGACCGCAACTGTATCATTTTTTAGATAGAGCTCGAGTTGAAAACATCAACAAACTGCGAAAAAGTCCCTAACTTCAGATTAGCTAATTTTGATGGCTTAAGAGAGCCAATGACGTCAGCAAATATAACCCTCGGACAAGATGTCAATCAATCGCTTCACTATTTCTTGACTGCACTTAAAAACATCGAACATGAACATATACCGCGCACAAAACAGACGAACAGCAGTCCATCACCCCAAGTACTGGAAAGAAGAATTGCAGCGCCTTCATTCACGAAAGAAAGCAAAGCATTCGATAAAGCAGACATACATATGACGACGTAGCAAACAATGAATACAAAAATAGCAGACGAGATCTAAAGATGGTCCTGAAACGTAAGATGAAAGATTATTAAAAGGAAATTGCTGCTAATGCCAAAACTAATCCGAAACAATTTTTTTGTTATCTTTCGAGCAAAAAAAGAAATCAAAATCTGTGATAAATCTTCTCGAGAACGATGTTGGTGAGCTAGAAACGGACGACACCAAAATGAGTGTCCTATTTAATGAATACTTTTGTTCTGTATTTACGTTAGAGAATCAGGATATTCCTAATCCTGAGGATATCATAGCGGCAAAACAAATTGAAGCCTCCCCACAGTGAACTTTTCCCCGGCCGAAGTTATTAAATATATAGATAAATTGAAAGTAACCAAACCTCAAAGTCCAGACCAAATTTATCCCAGAATTCTAAAAGAGACTAGAAACGAATTCGCCGAACATTTATTAAACATTTTCACCCAATCTCTCACAAATGGCGCCTGCTCCTTCAAATGGAAAGAGGCCAATGTTACCCAATTTTTTAAAATAGGGGACAAAAAGTGTCCCGGCAACTACCGTCCAATTAGTCTCACCTCAGTCATTGGCAAGTTGATGAAAAATTTGCTAACGGATAAAATTACGAAATTCTTATAATTAAAAAATTGATTGGCGACCTTCATCATTGCTTTAGATACAACCAATCCTGTTTAACGAATCTACTACTCTTTTTCAGAAATATAATCGAAATACGCGACACAAAATCTCCCATCGATGTCATTTACATTGACTTTCAAAAGGCCTTTGATAAAGTCCCCCACAAGCGCCAAATTAGAAAATTGCACAGCATCGGTATTCGAGGCGAGCTTAACAACTGGATAAAATGCTGGCGTACGGACAGACGGCAGCGAGTTAGATTTAACGGAGCTTCTTCCCCTTGAGGTAATGTTACAAGCAGCGTGCCTCAGGGATCCGTGTTTGGGCCAGTTCACTTTATAATAAAATATTCATTAACCATCTCGATAGCAACGTACTCTCAAACGTTAGCAAGTTTGCAGACGATACTAAGATCGGAGGAAAAGTGCAAACTGAACTAGAGTGTCAGCAGATCCAACTAAACTTGAACAAAATTGTTGATTGGTCAGACAAGTGGCTAATTAAATTTAATGTAGACATATGCAAAGTTATGCACATAGGTCTTCATAACCCCAAACACGAATATCCAACGTCTGGAAAGAAACTTTAGGTGTCATAATTAGTCACGGAAAGAGATTTAGGTGTCATAATTAGTCACGACTTAAAAAGCAGCAAGCAATGTTACGATACTGCAAAAAAGGCAACAAAATGCTAGGTATGATATCCCGCACTATCTCGTACAAAAACCAACACAGCATGCTCAAGTTATTTAATGCATTTGTTAGACCGCATCTCGAGTATGCCGTTCAATTCTGGTCTCCATTCCTTAGAAAAGACGTGATTAAACTTGAGAAGGTTCAACGTAGAGCTATCAAACTCATCCCCTCGCTGCGGAATAAATCGTACGAAGACAGGCTTCGTGAACTCAATCTTTATTCGCTAGAGAAACGTCGAGTCAGAGGCGACATGATAGAAGTGTGGAAGATTACGAAGGGTAAGGAAAAGGTCGACCGAGCGAGCCTTTTCACTCTAGTTACAAACGGAGTGACTAGGAACAATGGATACAAATCGTTGGGAAACGTTTCCCACTCGACTTCACGCGCAATTTCTTCACGTATAGAGTTGTCGAAGAATGGAACAAACTTCCAGCGGAGGTTGTGAACAGCAATAAAATCGAAACGTTCAAGTCGCTGCGTGATAAGTTCTACATAAATCGCCGATAAATTGCTAATCCGTTCCCTTTTTTGTTGTTATAAGAAAACAGAAATAGCACACGAAGCTCTCCTAGACGTTCTACTCCAGAACTAATCCTCTTGCTGTCAAAAGGCAACCTAGTTTGGGCCAATAGGCCTGTTGTTTTCTTCCAACACTTTTGAAACCCCTATTGGGACGTATCGAATTGATATATCCCTGGCCTGCTTTAGAAATCGTGCACGACAGTCACACTACCAGCACATCATCAGGATAAGCCTCCTCGTCGCTGCTCTGCTTCAGGAGGCGTTCATGACAGTCACACTACCTGCACATCATCAGGTTGAGCCGCCTCGTCGCTGCCCTGCTTCAGGAGGCGTTCATGACAGTAACACTACCTGCACATCATCAGGATAAGCCGCCTCGTCGCTGCTCTGCTTCAGGAGGCGTTCATGACAGTCACACTACCTGCACATCATCAGGTTGAGCCGCCTCGTCGCTGCCCTGCTTCAGGAGGCGTTCATGACAGTAACACTACCTGCACATCATCAGGATGAGCCGCCTCGTCGCTGCCCTGCTTCAGGAGGCGTTCATGACAGTAACACTACCTGCACATCATCAGGATGAGCCGCCTCGCCGCTGCCCTGCTTCAGGAGGCGTTCATGACAGTAACACTACCTGCACATCATAAGGATGAGCCGCCGTGTCGCTGCCCTGCTTCAGGAGGCGTTCATGACAGTCACACTACCTGCACATCATCAGGATGAGCCGCCTCGTCGCTGCCCTGCTTCAGGAGGCGTTCA
>SDVV010044418.1:0-10158 GCA_016164225.1 Gammarus roeselii
CCACCTGGTCTCCCAAGTCCCCCGGGTTCCCGAAACCCCGGGTCCCCGAGTCCCGCGGGTCCCACGAAAACCTCCCTCCCTGGGTCACCTTGTCTCAACCAACCTCGATACATATAATAATAATATAAATAAATTCAAAGTTTATCATCATGAAAAAAGGGCAGAGAAAAATAATAGAGCCCAAGCAAGAAGAAATAATAAAATACTAAAATAAAGTGTTAATGATCTATAAAATGAATAAGCATCCATCCACCCCAATTACATTGGAGTTGATAATAGGGAGCCAGTTCCGATAATGTATTGTGATAAATTGTTCTTGATGGGTAGAAGCCAGTTTGGCGAACGAGTCCGCAAACTTATTTCCTCTCATTCCCACGTGCCCAATGATCAAGCAGAATTCGACCGCTTGACCCGTCTCGGACACCATAAAGAGATCGTGCTGCATTTTACGTAGAGCAGGGTGTTCGTAGTGCGAAGTTTTGAGCTAAGTGAGGATACTCAGACTGTCTGAGAATATGTCGTGTTTAGGAAGACGATCTGCTTTTGCAATAGAGATGACCAATTCGAGTGCGTGGAGCTCTGCAGAGAACACAGAGGCCTCATGTGGCAGGGTAGCCGAGCGTGGGATTTCCCCGCACACAGCGGCGGCACCCACTCCGTCAGCAGTTTTAGAGCCGTCAGTGTATATATGGCGGTGCTCCGAGTATTTAATTTTGATTTAGGCCTCATTTCCACCAGAGCCTCAACTCGAGTCATCATAGGGCACGAACATCATCGACTTAGGTAGGTTCGCAGATCTTTGTGTGAGGGAAGATTGATCTTGTCTGATTCAAATCGAACACATGTTTCGACTGTGGCATATACGCAAACTGGTGAATACAAGAACGAAAATTATCAACGCGTATCTACGTAGACGTATTATTATCGTATATCTGATGAGGGGTGGAGAGACCACCTCGTTTGCTCAGGTGTTTGGGGCTTAGACAGCTCCGTTTAGTCCGGTATGTTTTACGAAAGTGATGAGCTTTTTTCGGTAGGTAAGGTTAGTGAGTAGGCTTTAAAGGCTCTTCGTGCTGCTGCGAGTGCGTTGCAATTCATCAGCAAGTGTTTCGAGCTGATTGCCACCTGGTGGCAACAGAGGCATGGTGGCGTATCCGGTCCCATGTCTACATCCATTAGGTGGTTGTGGGTTACCCACGTGTGTTGTTGTCGCTTAGCCCCGGTTTCCACCTGAGGCGGTGGAAACCACGCCAGCGCACCGCCTGAAATCCCAGATACCCACCGACACGGGCGTGTTGGGACATGGGTAGTTAGGAGGAGAGAAAGAGGTAACCGGCTTAGTGGCGGGGTAGAGCGCTATTGCTGCTATCTGAATTGACTTCGTGGGTTGTGTGGCGGGCGACAGACGCCATTCCTGTGGTATAGTTGTAGTCGTGGACACCAGAACATTGTTAATAATTTTAGCGTGGGAGAGGGATGTTTTGTAGGAGTGAGATGGTGATTGTTCACTCGTCCATGAAAAAAGTGTATATGTTGTGGCTCTGGAGTCTTGGAAGTGTCGGTGGGCCTGAGGCTTGGGCAGCGCATAGGCTGCGTCCATGACAACACCGCAAAGACGGCACACGCGACGCCGTCCCCACCGGCGAGGACATGAAACAGGGTGGGTCGAGGGACTTTCGCTATGCCAGGAGCCCCAGACGCCGCCACCGCAAGCAAGGCACCTTGATTGAGTTGGCCCGCCTGACTCGTGTAGCTCCCTCGTGGGTGCGTGTCCCGTGCATAAGCGGTTGATGAACACTTGGTCTGTAACTTTGAGTTTGCTTATGGGGGTAATCTTCTGTATAGCGTTACTTTGTTCACGTTCTTAGGCGTAGGCCAAATATTTCTTTCCCTGGCGTTGAATTTCTTCCGGTTTTCCTCCAAGTTGTTCGGCGAGTGACTTCATCATTATAAATGGATTAGTTGAAAAGCCAACTTTGCTTGCACCACTTTCGTTGAACGTTATGAGGAAGTGGGTGGGTTTTGATTTGATTTGAGCCTCATTTACACCAAAGCCTCAACGTGAGTCATAATAGGCTCCACCGTAGGGCTCGATGATCATTGATTCCAGTAGGCTCGCATGCCTAGGTGTGCGAGGAAAAAACTAAACAACGCTTATAACGTTAGAAAAAAAAATGAAAATTTTAGCAATGTCAGACGCACGCTGGTGCGCAAAAAGAAAAAACGCTTACTCGAAACGGACCTCCGCTTCCAATCCTATAGAACCTAAAGAATGATATGTTCGCACACTAGTGCGTACAGGTAGCATCGTCGAGATTAGTACAAGGTCAGTGGCTACTTGGGCAAATTCAGCTCCGACAGCAACGCAACACAATATTTACAGCTACGCGGTTTAGTTGTATAAATACAATTTATTTATTTAGGTAAGAAACGAATCCCTGCCTCCAACCACTCAGAACTCCAAGAATAACATGCACGCGCGACAGGGCGCACAGACAGCATCGTCGAAATTGGTACAAGGTCTATGGCTACACGCTTTAGATAGACTCCAACCGCAACGCATCACAAGGTTTTATAGCTGCGCAGTCCAGGTCAACCCCAGAAACTGCATATGGTCCGTGCACGCGCGAGCGAGCACAGACTGAAGAAAAAATATGCATTCACAAAATCACAAACACGAACTCCCGCACAAATACTCCAGCGTTATAATATTGTGGATCTTGAAAAAGAAAGTAAGAGCAGGTTAGTCATGGGCAGAAAAACTGCTCAGATTATTGATTTTGCACTGATTGTTTAAGGGGATAGGGCGGGGGGAGAGGCATTGGTCCCTTGGGTCGCAAAAGAGCCCGATGAATCCCGGAGGGTAACCCATGTCCCCTCGGGTCTTTCCGAGCTTTCCCTCGCCTCAGCTCTACTCGGCTGAGGCGAGGAGTCCCGCGAAAACCTCCCCTCCCTAGGTCACCTTGTCTTAACCAACCTCGACACATATAAGAATATTAACCAATTCAAAATTTATCACAATGAAAAAAAGGCAGAGAAAAATAGTGGAGCCCAAGCAAGGAGAAATAATAAAACACTAAAATAAAGTGTTAATGATCTATAAAATGAATAATCATCCATCCACTCCAAGGAAGTGGGTGGGAAATGGTGCCGGTCACCTTTCCCGGGTAGGAGGGTCATTCTGGGAAAAGCGCATCGAGACTACAGCCTCTCGTCGCCCGACCCCGTGATCTATCTGGTATTGGAGGATCGCTCTCTCCGTCTCCTACTCAAGGCAATCTCTGTGTCCGGTGGGGTACCCGTCTACTTTGCAATAAAAACAGTGCTGTTCTATGGACTGGCACGACTGGGGATCTTCCCGTTTGTCGTGGTCGTCCTGGGAGCAGTACGAGCATCTCTGCTTACCATTACAGTTTTCTCTCGTGTGTCCGTATTTCTGGCATTTATAACATCGCATCGGACGTCTCTCAAATGGTGTAGCCATGGTTTTGGTAGCGCAGAAGGGAATGTTTAGATTTTTTGGTGGAGTAGGGCAGTTGAATTTTAGTATTAGGGCTGTGGTAGTCTTTCTCCTTGGTGTGATCCCCGGTGCGACCTTTGCTTCGACAACGCCGTCTTCGTATTGAACGAGTCTAGTGATGTACTCCTCGATTTCCTCCTTCGGGATATCTTCAATGTAGATCAAACCTGAACATGTACAGGAAGTCGGGTGTGGCACTATTTTGCATGGCTTTTCACAGTCTGGTTTTGTAGGGAATCACGTCACTTTGAAGTAACACGAAAGCAAAGCCTTCGTCGCCGCTCGTGGCGACGCTCAGGACTAGGCGGCCAGTGAAAGAGCCCAGCTCTTTTCGCAAAGTGTATGGACAAATATCCGGTCTGTCGTTGGGGTCGAACGTGATCTTCAGGAGTTCGGGAAAGGTATAACTATTTTTGAACAAGCTGTGTTGATTGAATGGTGTGTATTGCTTCCTCCTTTCAGCTCTTGGAGCTCGGTTGGGGTTTTTGTGGGGTGAAGAGTTGTCGCAGTTGTCGTCGGACGTGGAGGTGGAGGTATTTGCGTGTTCTTTAGTTAGTTGGTTCTTTACTAGTTTGTGGACATAGAGAAAAATGACCTTGATATGACCCTCGAGTCTCATTAGACGGTCGTCAATTGTGCTAGGTTCTGCGGCGAAAACTTCTGCTCCCTGCTCAGAGAGGCCGGTCGCTTGGCTTAGTAGATTTAATATTTCCTGGACGTTCCTGGTTAACTCGTCGATGCGGTTGTCTCTCCAGTCGTCCTCGGCTGAGGTGGCGCTGGTCATCATGGAGAGGCTGACGTTCTTGGCCGTTGGAATCTTGGTCTTCGTCACTGGAGGGGATGCTGGTCTCTCCTAAATGAAGTTTCTTTCTACTCCCAATCGGCCCCCTGGTTCGCGCCAAGGGCCAGGGGGTCAACTTCTGAGGCCTCTTGACCGGCTTTACTAAGTTCAAATAACGTTATATTTAAAGTATAACAAACAATGCAAGCGAAGGTGCAATTTAAGGTCTAGCACAAACTAGGGAGCAGCCCGTGATATCTAAGGGGATCTCTGAAAAGATCAGTTAATAAACCGTATGTGAACAAACGCGAATTACCATAAGTGTGGAGGTAGCAAGAGAGTATGCCATGGGCGCGCGTGAGGGGAGAATGCTTGTGAATGGATCAATTTTGACACGGCCCTGATGCGTCTTTCCGCGGTCGGCGTCTTGTTGATGAACAGGATGGTTGTGGGTGGGTGAGGGCTGTCAATTATGACTAACGGACCCTGCTGCTGACACTGTTCTCGGCTTTCCTCCTGACCCGAAGTGTGTGTTCAGGGGTCCTAACCTGACTCTTCAGTGCTGGGGATCAATTTTTTGGTGTGTGTGGATATAAGAGAGGAGTGTGAGGCGCATCTTTCCGTCGGCCCCCGCCTTCCTGAGGATTCTGCCTTGCGTCTGTATCTGCATTAATATTGCTATTTAATCAGTTGCCTTGTAAGGCAAATTTTCGGTTAGTTCAGTTCATATTTTTTTCGCATCCACATGGTTCTAGTGTGATGTGGCACTCATACCTTCTATTCAGCTTCGCACTCTGGCCTTGCTGGTGCGTTGGGATGACGTTAGGCTACCACGATGAGTAACCAAATGAGAGTGAGTTCCAATTTTCATCCGTACGTTACAACGGACGGACGGATATAGACTTTTTTGGGAATCCAGGGTCCAAACCACTCTTCAATAATATGACATCATGTGGCTTGAAAAACGACACAATGTAAAACAAAAGTTCTCTCGGCTGGGAGCACTCGGTGGAAGAGCATGCTTCATTAGGGTTCATTACCATATGAAGGAGGCTATTCTTGCAAGGTTAAAATTAAATCAACAACGATGAGCATTAGAAAAATTTACTGGAACGCTTATTCTGCAGAGAGGTGTTACAAGTAAAAAAGTAGAGATCATAGACCTATATACAAATTAAATAATGTTCTTCTTTGATTAGTAAGAAGAAACAATTCATAACAACTAGGTAGACGAGCCATAAATCATCTCTTTTCCAGCATTAAACAATTCCAACATATAGTGCACACCACCAGCGTCACAATACGCTCAACATAGATGATAAGATCATTACAACTGAGTAATATTGCATGGAAATGTACCGCTGACAGCGTTGACGGAGATTTTTTTTCAACTGTTAAAGAACACATGTACTTCATGGCATGAATTTCGACCGCATGAAAAAATAAAAAATTGGTAATACAGATATCAACATTTCAGGTATGATGTTCGGCTACAAGATTTACTTTTTACAATCTGTGAGTACATTGTTGTTATTCCATTGTTCATTGATTGATTGATTTATTTATTTGGGCCTCATTTCCACCAGAGCCTCAACGCGAGTCATAATAGGATCCCCCGTAGAGCGCGGTTAACGAAGATATTCACTTGCAGAGATCTAGGGTGGCGGTGTTTATGCGCCACAGCAGCAAGTTCGCCGAGTGTTGAAGTGAACAACAGATTGTATTGTTAATTCTATAACAGTGGTCAGCTCTGCTTCTGACCCATTAAAGCAGGCCCACAGCAGCAAGGCTCAACTCTCTCACACAACTGACAGAACGATCATTGAGCACTACACGCCTTCGAATATTAGATTAGGAAGTTCATTTCCACCGTGGCTCTGATGCGAGTCTCTGAGTTCACAAAAGGGTGCTAAAGGTCATCAATTCCGTTAGGTTCGCACTCCAGTGTGTACGGAAACAATAAAGTTATCGAAATAATGACTGAAAACCTAAACTGTGGCATATATGCATGATTGTGAACACAGAAAAAATACTTTCAAGAAATTTAAGGTTTTAAACGTAGCTATCTTGACAGATCCTCATTTCTCTGATTTTTTGTTGATACACCGAAGTACATTGTGGAGCGACAGATATTTCCTTTGGATTATTTTTTAATCGTGTTGGAAGACTAAAAGGGAAGGAAGAGAGTGAAGCAGAGGTAGAAGGGGAACAAAAGAGTGGGAGGAAGAGGAGGAGGAGAGGTAGTGAAGGTGAGTGAACTGAATGCGGAAAGCAGAGGAAGGAATTCCAGCAGGCGTTGAGGGAGGAATGTGACAGTGTGAGCGGGCAGGACCTGCAAGATGTGGAGGAAGAATGGGAGACGTTCAGAGATGCGGTGTTGAGATGTGCTAAAAATGTGTGTGGTGTGCCCCGTGTGGGTGGGTGCAGAAGGAAGTGATGCGAGTGGTGGAACGAGGAGGTCAAACTGGCGGGGGCGCGTAAAAATAATAGCTTTTGAGGAGTAGTTGCAAGCGAGGTCGATGGTGGCCTATGACAACTATAAAGAGAAGTAAAGCGGGTGGTGAGGAAAGCCAAAAAGAAAGGTGATGCTAGGTGGGGTGGACGGTGGTGCCACAATTTTTAGGAGAGCAAAAAGATGTTCTGGAAAGAGGTGAAGAGAGTGAGGAAGGAGACCGGAAAGGAGGAGGCGGTGAAAGATGAAAACCGCCAGTTGTTGACTGTAAGTTGTGTTGCACGGAAAAGGTAGGCCGAGTTTTTGACGAGTTGTTGAATGTCGATGGTGACAGAGAGGCTGACAATTGCTGTGGGTGATGGTTTACGGATGCCAGTTTTTTGAGGAACTTGTTGCGGACTTTTTTAGAGAAGAGGTGCAGGAAGCGGTAGAGGTGATGAAAGCAAGGACAACCCATGGGTTGGATGGCGTTGCGACCGGTTGCATGAAAAGGGGTGTAATAACAATCGTCTAATGGCTGACGAGGCTACGGAATCTTCGTTTTGTAGCATACGTGGTGCCGATTGAGTGACGCAGTGCTTGTATTGTTTCGCTGTACAAGGGCAAAGGAGATAAACACGAGTGCTGCAACTCAAGAGGTATCAGTTTACTTTGTTCAGTCGGTATGTTGTATGGGCGAGTACTGATCAAAATGATCACAAACTGTACGGATGGCGCAATGAGAGAGGAACATTTTAGCTTAAGGAGTGGTGGAGGGTGTGCCGATCAGTTTTTTGATGTAAGACAATCTGCGAGAAGTACCTTGTGAAGGGAAAGGATGTGTTCTGGGCCTTCATAGATTTGGAAAAAAGCCTGCAGCATTGTAGACGTTGTGAAAGGTGTTGAGTTTGTATGGAGTGGTTGGAAATCTGTTTAAAGCAGTTCAGAGTTTCTTTGCAGATAGCAGACCATGAGTCAGAGTGGGGAGCGAGGCGAGTGATTGGTCTACAGTGAAAGCGAGTCTGAGACAGGGTTGCGTTATGTCTCCCTGGCTGTTCAAACTCTACATGGATGGAGTGGTCAGGGACGTGAACGCTAGTGAATTGGGTCGTGGCTTGGAGCTGTTGGAAACGAATGGGTGGAGTTGCCAGTTGAGCCAGTTACTTTTTGCAGATGATACGGCCCTGGTGGCGTGTAGTCTAGTATCTGAGTTTTGTTGAGTGTGTGAGAAGAGGAAGCTTAGAGTGAACGTTGGTAAAAGTAAATTAATGAGACGCTCGAGCAATGTCGATGCAAGCACAATTAGTGTCCTCCTAACTGGAGGTTTATAGGATGAAGTTCAGTGTTTCAAGTATCTGGACTCACATGTGGAGAAGACTGAACTAGTGGAAACTGACGTGAAGTTCCGAGTAAAGGAAGGGTGCCAAGTGTTGGGTGCAGGGAGCTGTAGGGCGTTGGGAGAAGAAGCAGCGAGGGTGTATGAGATTGTAGCTATCCCAACTATGCTCTACGGGGCTGAGAGCAGAAGTGAACGTTTAATGTCTTTGAGATGAAAGTTTGAGGAGCATGGCTGGTGTGATGCTAAGAGACTGGATCATTAACGACGTGGTGCGAGTTAGAACGAGGTTTGATTGATTTGGGCCTCATTTCCACCGGAGCCTCAACGAACTTAGAACGAGGATGGTAATGAAGTTAGAGAACAGAGTTGATTTGCGGGTTTTGAGAGGGTTCGGTCACATGGTGAGGATGCATGAAGGGAGATTGGTGAAAAGGGTGTTGAAGGCAGAGGCGAGTGGACATAGGCCTAGAAGGAAACCTAAGTTTGGGTGGATGGATGGTGTAAGCCGGCGTTAGGAAGGGGAGCTTGAGTGTGGAGGTAGCGAGAGAGCGTGCAATGAATAGGCGTGAGTGGAAAATGATTTTGACCGAATGATTTTTGACACTGCCCTGATGTGCTTTCTCGCCATTGGCATCTCGTTTAGAGACGGGATGGTGGTGGTGGGGGGGAGGGGTTCCCGATGAACGTGACGCGGCAGGGGTAAACCAGTCACACTGTCGGCCCCTACTGCCGACACTGACCTCGGACCGCACTCATGACCCGGAGGGTGTTGCGGCCGGACCATTGAGCGCAAAGAGCTAAGTTGTGTGAGTGTATAAGAAGAGTGTGAGGTGCGCCTTGCAGTCGGCCACCTCCCTTTCTGGAGGATTCGGCCTAGTATCGATCTGATTTCTACTCGGCTTCGTATAGGCGGTATGTTTACCGTCAGCGGTCAGCTCTTACTGTGAGAGAGGCAAGTGAGTAAATTAGATTGACGCGGCTTTCTAGAGCACTGGAGTCTATGAGAGTGAGTAGGCTTTGATGCGTAAAAGGGCAATTCAAGGAAACTCGTCGCGGAAACGCAAATGCTTTGCACTCCTACAGGTTATTAGATTAGTGACAAGACTTTTTAGCGCGCTGGAGCCAGCGTTCTTCTGTCGTTGAAGGGTTCATAAAATTAGAGTGTCAAGGTTTTCTAGTGCATTGGAGTCAATGTCCTTCTAGCACTAAACGTCAAGCCAGCAGCCAGTGCTGTATTAGTCATCGTCCGTCCCCGGACGATGACAAGGCTGCGTGATGTCTCTCTGGCTGTTCAACCTCTATATGGATGGAGTGGTCAGGGAGGTGAACGCGAGTGTGCTGGGTCGTGACTTGGAACTGTTGGAAGCGGATGGGCGGAGTTGGCAGTTGAGCCAGTTGCTATTTGATGATACGGCCCTGGTTGCGGATTCGGAGGAGAAGCTATGTAGGCTAGTGTCTGAGTTTGGTAGAGTGTGTGAGAGGAGGAAGCTTCGAGTGAACGTCGGTAAGAGCAACGTAATGAGATGCTCGAGGAATGTCGATGCGAGCAAAATTAGTGTCACCCTAAATGGAGAGCTCATGGATGAAGTTCAGTGTTTTAAGTATCTGGGCTCCCATGTGGAGAAAACTGAACTAGTGGAAACTGAAGTGAAGGGGCAAGTGAAGGAGGGATGTAGTATTGGGTGCACTGAAGAGTGTAATGAGCTGTAGGACGTTGGGGATGGAAGCAAAGAGAGGGTTGTATGAGGGTGATGTTGTCCCAACTGTGCTATACGGAGCTGAGGCTTGGGGGGCGAGAGCAGAGGAGAGAAGAAGGTTGAATGTATTCGAGATGAAATGTTTAAGGAGCATGGCTGGAGTAACGCTGAGAGACCGGATCGCCAACGACGTGGTTCGAAACAGAACAGGGATGGTGAAGAAGTTGGAGGACAGAGTGGATTCGCGTGTTCTGAGATGGTTCGGGCACATGGAGAGAACGGATGAAGGGAGATTGGTGAAAAGGGTGATGAAAGCTGTGGCGAGTGGTCGCAGGCCTAGAGGTAGACCGAAGTTTGGGTGGATGGATGGTGTGAAGCAGGCGTTGGGAA
>SDVV010044419.1:0-10157 GCA_016164225.1 Gammarus roeselii
TAACTGCTCCAACGAGTGCCTCACTCCTATCCAAATGGTGGTGTTCTGGGTCACTGCTCCAACGAGTGCCTCGCTACTATCCACAGGGTAGTGTTCTGGGTCACTGCCCCAACGAGTGCCTCGCTTCTCTCCACAGTGTGGTGTTCTGGGTCACTGCTCAAATGAGTGCCTTGCTACGATATACATTGTGATGTTTTGGGTCACTGCTCCAACGAGTGCCTCTCTACTATCCACAGGGTGTTGTTATGGGTCACTGCCCCAACGAGTGCCTGGCTACTATCCACAGGGTGGTGTTCTGGGTTCTGCTTCAATGAGTGCCTCGCTACTATCCGCAGGGTGGTGTTCTTGGTCACTGCTCCAACGAGTGTCTCGCTACTATTCACACCGTGGTGTTCTGGGTCCCTGCTCCAACGAGGGCCTCGCTACTGTCCACAGGGTGATGTTCTGGGTCACTGCTCCAACGAGTTCCTCGCTACTATCCACAGGGTGGTTGTCTGGGTCACTGCTCCTAAGAGGGCCTCGCTACTATGCACAGGGTGGTGTTCTGGGTCATTGTTCCAACGAGTAGCTCGCTACTCTCCACAGGGTGGTGTTCTGGGTCATTGCTCCAACGATGGACACGAAACTATCCACAGGGTGGTGTTCTGGTTCACTGTTCCATCATGTGCCTCGCTACTCTTCACAGGGTGGTGTTCTGGGTCACTGCTCCACCGAGTGCTTCACTACTCACCTCAGGGTGGTGTTCCTGGTCACTGCTCCAAAGAGTGCCTCGCTACTAACCCCAGGGTGGTGTTCTGAATCATTGCTCCAACGATGGACAAGCAACCATCCACAGGGTGGTGTTCTGGTTCACTGCTCCAACAAGAGCCTCGCTACTCCTCACAGGGCAATGTTCTGGGTCACTGCTCCAACGAGTGCCTCACTACTCACCACAGGGTGGTGTTCTGGGTCACTGCTTCAACGAATGCCTCGCTACTAACCCAAGGGTGGTGTTGTGGGTCATTGCTCCAACGAGTAGCTCGCTACTCTCCACAGGGTGGTATCCTGGGTCATTGCTCCAACGATGGACACGCAACTATCCACAAGGTGGTGTTCTGTGTCGCTGCTCCAACGAGTGCCTCGCTACTCTCCACAGGATGGTGTTCTGGATCACTGCTCCAACGAGTGCCTCGTTACGATCCACAGGGTGGTATTCTGGGTCACTACTCCAACGAGGGACTCGCTACTCTACACAGGGTGGTGTTCTGTGTCACTGCTCCAACGAGTGCCTCGATACTCCAACGAGTGACTCACTACTCTCCACAGGGTGGTGTTCCGGGTCACTGCTTCAACGAGTGCCTCACTACTCATCCACATGATGGTGTTCTGAGTCACTGCTCCAACGTATGCCTCGGTACTATCCACATGGTGGCGTTCTGGGTCCCTGCTCCAACGAGGGCCTCGCTACTATCCACAGGGTGGTGTTCTGGGTCACTGCTCCAACGAATGCCTCGCTACTATCCACAGGGTGGTGTTCTAGGGCGCTGCTTCAAAATGTGCCTCGCTACTATCCAAAAGGTGGTGTTCTCAGTCACTTCTTCAACGAGTGTCTCGCTACTATCTAAAACGTGGTGTTCTGGGTCACTTCTTCGACAAGTGCCTCGCTACTATCCACAGGGTGGTATTCTGGGTCACTTCTCCAACGAGTGCCACACTAAACTCCACAGTGTGGTTTTCTGGGTCACTGCTCCAACGAGTACCTCGCTACCATTCACACTGTGGTGTTCTGGGTCCCTGCTCCAACGAGGGCCTCGCTACTGTCCACAGGATGGTGATCTGGGTCACTGCTCCGACGAGGAACTCGCTACTCTCCACAGGGTGGTGTTCTGGGTCACTGCTCCAATTAGTGCTTCGCTACTCACCACAGGGTGGTGTTTTGGGTCACTGCTCCAATTAGTGCCTCGCCATTCACCACAGGGTGGTGTTCTGGTTCATTGCTCCAACGAGTGCCCCACTACTAACCACAGGGTGGTGTTCTGGTTCATTGCTCCAACGAGTGCCTTGCTCTATTCACAGGGTGGTATTCTGTGTCTCTGCTCCAAAGAGTGTCTAGACTACTATCCACAGGGTGGGGTTTTGGGGCACTGCTTCAGCGAGTTCCTCGCTACTATCCACAACGTGGTGTTCTGGATCACTGCTCCAACGAGGGTCTCGCTACTCTCCACAGGGTGGTGTTCTGGGTAACTGCTCCAACGAGTGCCTCACTCCTATCCAAATGGTGGTGTTCTGGGTCACTGCTCCAACGAGTGCCTCGCTACTATCCACAGGGTAGTGTTCTGGGTCACTGCCCCAACGAGTGCCTCGCTTCTCTCCACAGTGTGGTGTTCTGGGTCACTGCTCAAATGAGTGCCTTGCTACGATATACATTGTGATGTTTTGGGTCACTGCTCCAACGAGTGCCTCTCTACTATCCACAGGGTGTTGTTATGGGTCACTGCCCCAACGAGTGCCTGGCTACTATCCACAGGGTGGTGTTCTGGGTTCTGCTTCAATGAGTGCCTCGCTACTATCCGCAGGGTGGCGTTCTTGGTCACTGCTCCAACGAGTGTCTCGCTACTATCCACACCGTGGTGTTCTGGGTCCCTGCTCCAACGAGGGCCTCGCTACTGTCCACAGGGTGGTGTTCTGGGTTACTGCTCCAACGAGGAACTAGCTACTCTCCACAGGGTGGTGTTTTGGGTCACTGCTCCAATTAGTGCTGCGCTACACACCACAGGGTAGTGTTCTTGGTCACTGCTCCAATTAGTGAATCGCCACTCACCACAGGGTGATGTTCTGGGTCCCTGCTCCAATGAGTGCCTGGCGACCATCCACAGGGTGGGATTCTGGGTCACTGCTCCAACGAGTGCCTCGCTACTAACCCCAGGGTGGGGTTCTGGGTCATTGCTCCAACGAGTAGCTCGCTATTCTCCACAGGGTGGTGTTCTGGGTCATTACTCCAACGATGGACCCGCCACTATCCACAGGGCCATGTTCTGATTCACTGCTCCAACGAGTGCCTTGCTAGCTCTCCCCAGGGTGGTGTTCTGGATCACTGCTCCAACGAGTGGATGCTACTATCCACAGGATGGTGTTCTGGATCACTGCTCCAACGAGTGCCTCGCTTCAAGCCACAGGATGGTGTTCTGGCTCCCTGCTCCAACGATTGCCTCGCTTCTATCCACAGGGTGGTCTTTTAGGGTACTGCTTCAACATGTGCCTCGCTACTATCCACAAGGGGGTGTTCTGGGTCACTGCTTCAACGAGTGCCTCGCTACTATTCACAGGGTGGTGTTCTGGGTCACTGCTCCAACGAGGGACACGCATCTACCCACAGGGTGGTGTTCTGGTTCACTGCTCCAACGAGTGCCTCGCTACTCTCCACAGAGTGGTGTTCTGGGTCACTGCTCAAAAGAGTGCCTCGCTACTATTTACAGGGTGGTTTTCTGGGTCACTGCTCCAACGAGTGCCTCGCTACTATCCACAGGGTGGTGTTCCGGGTCACTGCTCCAACGAGTGCCTTGCTACTATTCACAGGGTAATGTTCTGGGTCCCTGCTCCAACGAGGGCATCGCTACTGTCAACAGGGTGGTCGTCTGGGTCCCTGCTAAGACGAGGGCCTCGCTACTGTCCACATGGTGGTGTTCTGGGCCACTTCTCCAACAAATGCCTCACTACTCTCTACAGGGTGGTGTTCCGGGTCACTGATCGAAAGAGTACCTAGGCTACTATCCACAGGAAGGGGTTCTGGGACACAGCTTCAGCGAGTGCCTCGCTACTGTCCACAGGGTATTGTTCTGGGTCACTGCTCCAACGAGTGCCTCACTACAAAATATAAAGGGTGGTGTTTAGGGTCACTGTTCCAACGAGTACCTAGGTACTCTCGACAGAGTGGTGTTTCGTGTCGATGCTCCAATTAGTGCCTCGCTACTCACCACAGGGTGGTGTTCTGGGTAACTGCTCCAACGAGTGCCTTGCTACTATTCACAGGGTGGTGTTTTGGGTTACTGCTCCAACGAGTGACTCGCCACTACCTACAGGGTGGTGTTCTGGGTCACTGCTCCAACAAGTGCCACCCTACTCTCCACAAGGTGATGTTCTGGGTCACTGCTCCAACAAGTGCCTCGCTACTATTCACAGGGTGGTGTTCTGGGTCACTGCTCCAACGAGGGACACGCATCTACCCACAGGGTGGTGTTCTGGTTCACTGCTCCAACGAGTGCCTCGCTACTCTCCACAGAGTGGTGTTCTGGGTCACTGCTCAAAAGAGTGCCTCGCTACTATTTACAGGGTGGTTTTCTGGGTCACTGCTCCAACGAGTGCCTCGCTACTATCCAGAGGGTGGTGTTCTGGGTCACTGCTCTAACGAGTTCCTCGGTACTATCCACATGGTGGTGTTCTGGACCCTGCTCCAACGAGTGCCTCGCTACTATCCACAGGGTGGTGTTCTGGGTCCCTGCTAAAACGAGGGCCTCGCTACTGTCCACATGGTGGTGTTCTGGGCCACTTCTCCAACAAATGCCTCACTACTCTCTACAGGGTGGTGTTCCGGGTCACTGCTCCAGCGAGTGCCTCGCTACTAACCACAGGGTGGTGTTCTAGTTTACTGCTCCAACGAGTGCCTAGGTTACTATCCACAGGGTGGTATCCTGGGTCACTGGTCCAAAGAGTACCTAGGCTACTATCCACAGGAAGGGGATCTGGGACACTGCTTCAGCGAGTGCCTCGCTACTCTCCACAGGGTATTGTTCTGGGTCACAGCTCCAACGAGTGCCTCACTACTATAAATAGGGTGGTGTTTAGGGTCACTGTTCCAACGAGTGCCTAGCTACTCTCTACAGGGTGGTGTTTTGTGTCAATGCTCCAATTAGTGTCTCGCTACTCTCCACAGGAAGGGGTTCTGGGACACTGCTTCAGCGAGTGCCTCACTACTATCCACAAGGTGGTGTTCTGGATCACTGCTCCAACGAGGGACTCGCTACTCTCCACAGGGTGGTGTTCTGGGTCACTGCTTCAACTAGTGCCTCACTACTATCCAAATGATGGTGTTCTGGGTAACTGCTCCAACGAATGCCCCGCTACTCTCCACAGGGTGGTGTTCTGGGTCACTGCTCCAAAGAGTGCCTTGCTACTATCAACAGGCTGGTGTTCTGGGTCAGTGTTCCACCGAGTGCCTCGCTTTTCTCCACAGGGTGGTGTTCTGAGTCACTGCTCCAACAAGTACCTCGCTAGTATCCACAGGGTGGTGTTTTGGGTCATTGCTCCAACGAGTACCTCGCGATTCTCCACAGGGTGGTGTTCTCGATTACTGCTCTAACGAGTGCCTTGCTACTAGTCACACGGTGGTGTTCTGGGTCCCTTCCCAACGAGGGCCACGCTACTGTTCCCAGGGTGGTGTTCTGGGTCACTGTTCCAACATGTGCCTCGCTACTCTTCACAGGGTGGTGTTCTGGGTCACTGCTCCAACGAGTGCTTCACTACTCACCTCAGGGTGGTGTTCCTGGTCACTGCTCCAAAGAGTACCTCGCTACTAACACAGGGTGGTGTTCTGGGTCATTGCTCCAACAAGTAGCTCCCTACTCTCCACAGGGTGATGTTCTGAATCATTGCTCCAACGATGGACAAGCAACCATCCACAGGGTGGAGTTCTGGTTAACTGCTCCAACAAGAGCCTCGCTACTCCTCACAGGGCAATGTTCTGGGTCACTGCTCCAACGAGTGCCTCACTACTCACCACAGGGTGGTGTTCTGGGTCACTGCTTCAACAAATGCCTCGCTACTAACCCACGGGTGGTGTTGTGGGTCATTGCTCCAACGAGTAGCTCGCTACTCTCCACAGGGTGGTATCCTGGGTCATTGCTCCAACGATGGACACGCAACTATCCACAAGGTGGTGTTCTGGGTCGCTGCTCCAACGAGTGCCTCGCTACTCTCCACAGGATGGTGTTCTAGATCACTGCTCCAACGAGTGCCTTGTTACGATCCACAGAGTGGTATTCTGGGTCAATGCTCCAACGAGGGACTCGCTACTCTCCACAGGGTGGTGTTCTGTGTCACTGCTCCAACGAGTGCCTCGATACTCCAACGAGTGACTCACTACTCTCCACAGGGTGGTGTTCCGGGTCACTGCTTCAACGAGTGCCCCACTACTCATCCACATGGTGGTGTTCTGGGTCACTGCTCCAACGTATGCCTCGGTACTATCCACATGGTGGCGTTCTGGGTCCCTGCTCCAACGAGGGCCTCGCTATTATCCACAGGGTGGTGTTCTGGGTCACTGCTCCAACGAATGCCTCGCTACTATCCACAGGGTGGTGTTCTAGGGCGCTGCTTCAACATGTGCCTCGCTACTATCCAAAAGGTGGTGTTCTTAGTCACTGCTTCAACGAGTGTCTCGCTACCATCTAAAGCGTGGTGATCTGGGTCACTTCTTCAACAAGTGCCTCGCTACTATCCACAGGGTGGTATTCTGGGTCACTTCTCCAACGAGTGCCACACTACACTCCACAGGGTGGTGTTCTGGGTCACTGCTCCAACGACTGCATCGCTATCATTCACACTGTGGTGTTCTGGGTCCCTGCTCCAACGAGGCCTCGCTACTGTCCACAGGGTGCTGTTCTGGGTCACGGATCCAACGAGGAACTCGCTACTCTCCACAGGGTGGTGTTCTGGGTCACTGCTCCAATTAGTGCTTCGCTACTCACCACAGGGTGGTGTTTTGGGTCACTGCTGCAATTAGTGCCTCGCCATTCACCACAGGGTGGTGTTCTGGTTCATTGCTCAAACGAGTGCCCCACTACTAACCACAGGGTGGTGTTCTGGTTCATTGCTCCAACGAGTGCCTTACTACTATCCACAGGGTGGTATTCTGTGTCACTGCTCCAAAGAGTGTCTAGGCTACAATCCACAGGGTGGGGTTTTGGGGCACTGCTTCAGCGAGTTCCTCGCTACTATCCACAGCGTGGTGTTCTGGATCACTGCTCCAACGAGGGTCTCGCTACTCTCCACAGGGTGGTGTTCTGGGTAACTGCTCCAACGAGTGCCTCACTCCTATCCAAATGGTGGTGTTCTGGGTCACTGCTCCAACGAGTGCCTCGCTACTATCCACAGGGTGGTGTTCTGGGTCACTGCCCCAACGAGTGCCTAGCTCCTCTCCACAGGGTGGTGTTCTGGGTCACTGCTCAAATGAGTGCCTTGCTACGATCTACATTGTGATGTTTTGGGTCACTGTTCCAACGAGTGCCTCGCTACTATCGACAGGGTCGTGTTCTGGGTCACTGCTCCTAAGAGGGTCTCGCTACTATCCACATGGTGGTGTTCTGGGTCCCTGTTCCAACGAGTGCCTCGATACTATCACAGGGTGGTGTTCTGGGTCATTGCTCCAACGAGTACCTCGCGATTCTCCACAGGGTGGTGTTTACGATTACTGCTCCAACGAGTGCCTTGCTACTATTCACAGGGTGGTGTTCTTGGTCCCTGCTCCAACGAGGGCATCGCTGCTGTCAACAGGGTGGTGTTTTTGGTCACTGCTCCAACGAGTGCCTCGCTACTATCCATAGGGTGGTGTTTCGGGTCACTCCTTCTAAGAGGGCCTTGCTACAATCTACATTGTGGTGTTTTGGGTCACTGCTTCAACGAGTGCCTCTCTACTATCCACAGGGTGGTGTTCAGGGTCACTGCTCCAACGAGTGCCTGGCTACTATCCACAGGGTGTGGTTCTTGCGCTCCGTTTCAATGAGTGCCTCGCGACTATCCATAAGGTGGTGTTCTGGTTCACTGCTCCAACGAGTGAATCGCTACTCTTCACAGGGTGGTGTTTTGGGTCACTGCTCCAACAAGTGCCTCGCTACTCTCCACAGGATAGTGTTCTGGGTAACTGCTCCAACGAGTTCCTCGCTACTAGTCACAGGGTGGTGTTCTGGGTCACTGCTCCAACGAGTGCCTCACTACTATCCACGTAGTGGTGTTCTGGGTCACTGCTCCAATGAGTGTCTCGCTACTATCCACAGAGTAGTGTTCTGGGTCCCTGCTCCAACGAGTGCCTCTCTGCTCTCCACAAGGTGTTGATCTGGGTCTCCGCTCCATTGAGTTCCTCGCAACTCTCCACAGGGTGGTGTTTTGGGTCACTGCTCCAATGAGTGCCTCGCTACTATCTACACGATGGAGTTTTGGGTCACTGCTCCAACGAGTGCCTCGCTCCTATCCACAGGGTGGTGTTCTGGGGCTCTATTTCAACGAGTGCCTTGCTACTCTCCACAGGGTGGTGTTCTGGGTCACTGCTTCAACGAGTGCCTCGCTACTATAAAAAAGGGTAGTGTTCAGGGTCACTGCTCCAACGAGTGCCTCGCTGCTCTCCACAGGGTGGTGTTCTGGGTCACTGCTCCAACGAGTACCTCGCGATTCTCCAGAGGGTGGTGTTTTCGATCACTGCTCCAACGAGTGCCTTGCTACTATTCACAGGGTGGTGTTCTGGGTCACTGCTTCAACGAGTGCCTCGCTACTATAAAAAAGGGTAGTGTTCAGGGTCACTGCTCCAACGAGTGCCTCGCTGCTCTCCACAGGGTGGTGTTCTGGGTCACTGCTCCAACGAGTACCTCGCGATTCTCCAGAGGGTGGTGTTTTCGATCACTGCTCCAATGAGTGCCTCGCTACTATCCACATGGTGGTATTTTGGGTCGCTGCTCCAACGAGTGCCTCGCTACTATCTACGGAGTGGTGTTCTGAGTCACTGCTCCAACGAGTGCCTCGCTCCTATCAACAGGGTGTGTTCTGGGTCACTGCTCCAACGAGCGCCTCGCTACTATCCACAGGGTGGTGTTCAGGGTCACTGCTCCAACGAGGGCCTCACCACTATCCACAGGGTGGTTTTCTAGGTCACTGCTCCAACAAGTGCCTCGCAACTCTCCGCAGGGTGGTGTTCTGGATCACTGCTCCAACTAGTGCCTCGCTATTATCTAGAGGGTGGGGTTCCGGGTCCCTGCTCCAACGAGTGCCTCGCTACTATCCACAGGGTGGTGTTTTGGGTCACTGCTCCTAGGAGGGCCCCGCTACTATTCACGGGGTGGTGTTCTGAGTCATTGCTCCAACGAGTACCACGCAATTCTCCACAGGGTGGTGTTCTCGATCACTGCTCCAACGAGTGCCTTGCTACTTTTCACAGGGTGGTGTTCTGGGTCCCTGCTCCAACGAGGGCCACGCTACTGTTCATAGGGTGATGTTCTGGGTCACTTCTCCAACGAGTACCTCGCTACTATCCACAGGGTGGTTGTCCGGGTCACTGCTCCTAAGAGGACCTCGCTACTATGCACAGGGTGGTGTTCTGGGTCATTGCTCCAACGAGTAGCTCGCTACTCTTCACAGTGTGGTGTTCTGGGTCACTGCTCCAAGAGTGCCTCACTACTCACCACAGGGTCGCGTTCCTGGTCACTGCTCCAAAGAGTGCCTCGCTACTAACCCCAGGGGGGTGTTCTGGGTCATTGCTGTAAAGAGTACCTCGCTACTCTCCACAGGGTGGTGTTCTGAGTCATTGCTCCAACGATGGACACGCAACTACCCACAAGCTGGTGTTCTGGGTAACTGCTCCAACGAGTACCTCGCTTCTCTCCACATGATGGTGTTTTGGATCACTGCTCCAACGAATGCCTCGCTTCTATCCACGGGGTGGTGTTCTGGGTCACTGCTCCAACGTGTGGCTCGGTACCATCCACATCGTGGTGTTCTGAGTCCCTGCTCCAACGAGTGACTCGCTACTATCCACAGGGTGGTGTTCTGGGTCACTGCTCCAGCGAGTGCCTCGATACTATCCACATGGTGGTGTTCTGGGTCACTGCTCCAACGTGTGCCTCGGTACCATCCACATCGTGGTGTTCTGAGTCCCTGCTCCAACGAGTGACTCGCTACTATCCACAGGGTGGTGTTCTGGGTCACTGCTCCAACGAATGCCTCGCTTCTATCCACAGGGTGGTGTTCTAGGGCACTGCTTCAACATGTGCCTCGCTCCTATCCACAAGGTGGTGTTCTGGGTCACTGCTTCAACGAGTGCTTCGCTACTATATAAAGCGTGGTATTCTGGGTCACTTCTCCAACGGGTGCCACACTACTCTCCACAGGGTGGTGTTCTGGGTCACTGCTCTAATTAG
>SDVV010044420.1:0-10157 GCA_016164225.1 Gammarus roeselii
CTCAGTAGATCACGACTGACGATGTTCACGTAGTTCACCATATAGTATGATGCATATATCATTTCAGCTTACTTGATAACAGGTATGTTGTTGAAAAATTGAGTTAGGTGGGATCAATATTCATTGAAATCCGTGGACAACATTCCGTGCTTACTTGAGCGACCAAGCACGTGCAGGGAAGTGGTTTAATTAAAAAAATATCACTTGAAGTACCTAATGAGGGCGTGTTGCTTTCTGAAATATTATTATTATTAAATCGGTAGAGGCTAGCCCTAATCAAGCCGCTCGCATCGTGAGAAACTCACACTATATGAGCGTATAAATGGAGTGTTATAACAGGTTTTGTGAAATTGCGAAAGAACCGATTAGCTACCCTAGTATTTAACAAAATCCAGTACATAGTGTTGTTTCCTATCGATTATATTTTATCTAAGCAATTTGTCTTAGCCTTTGATGAATCTTCTAACCGGCTTACATGCTAAGTCACGGTAGCACTGCTAGGTAACAAGTGACGTCAAAACCAGTGGTTGGCGCGTGAAGCTGAGCGGGAACATGCGCAGAACGGCGGGTTGAGCAGCCTGTCTAGTCTATAAATCTTAGCCAGAGGTACAACCAATAAACATCACCGCCATAAAACACGGCAGAGCAGCCAGAGGTACGACCAAGAAACATCACCGCCAAAACTCCGTCGCTGGCTTGTAAGCTATGCTACAAACACAACTCTATTGCAGTCCACGTGGCCCGGGTTCCAGTGTCAGCAACGGACAACTTGCCATGTTAACGTTCCGTTGCTCACAGACTCAGCGCAATCCCGCTCTAGCCCCGTCCAGGCTAGCCAACTACTTTTCTTACTTTCCTGTGGAGATTGGCTTTCAGGCAGCGCTTTCGTGTCGACATATCTCCTGGTTTGGAGAGTGCGAACGAAGACAGAGTGGGATAGATGATTTGTTGAGGGTAGCATAAGGCAGGAAAGGGAAGGGGAAACTGAGGGGTTATAGTCTTCGTCTGCTGCCCAAGTCTATGATCCATGCACTCTCATTCATGCTCTCCAACCACTCAATTCTCTCACCTCCCCAGTCAGCCTCTCATACAGTGTGGGGTGGGATACCTTATGATCTCTGTGGCATTGCTGGTTGGACATCAAGCACCCTATTCCTCACCCTTTGGGTCCATGCCTTCTCCATGAACACTTTCGCTGCCTCCGTCACATATTGTTTCTTCTTATTCCCTCGTCCCAGGAGAAAGCACATTCCGTGGTCCTCCTCTTCCATATGTGACTGTTAATACAGGGCCGGCGAACAGTGGAAATGAACAAAACTAACATGTCGGTTCAACGTTCACCAGGACACGTCGGTGCAACGCTCACCGGGAGACGTCGGTGCAACGCTCACCGGGACACGACGGTGCAACGCTCACAGGGACACGTCGGTGCAACGCTCACCGGGACACGACGGTGCAACGCTCACCGGGACACGTCGGTGCAACGCTCACCTGGACACGACGGTGCAACGCTCACCAGGACACGTCGTTGCAACGCTCACCGGAACACGTCGGTGCAACGCTCACCGGGACACGTCGGTGCAACGCTCACCGGGACACGACAGTGCAACGCTCACCGAGACACGTCGGTGCAACGCTCACCGGGACACGACGGTGCAACGCTCACCGGGACACGTCGGTGCAACGCTCACCGGAACACGAAGGTGCAACGCTCACCGGGACACGTCGGTGCAACGCTCACCGGGACACGTCGTTGCAACACTCACCGGGGCACGTCGGTGCAACGGTTTCATCGTCGCGTACGCAGATTCATGTACTTATTATGGTAAAAACTTTAAACGGACGTAGGCAACGAATCCAACCGTCGTTCAGACTCTAATTATTTCCGCTTATGAGGTCATCCCTATGCGCGTCGTGTTGGTGCGATAAAGTATGGCTGTTGGACGTGAACACACAACAAGGAACACGGCTCCGGCGTCCACGGAATTAGGGTTATACGACACGACCAGCCTGTGCACGACGAGCAATGTATTAACTGTCACCCAATCCACAGGCTAGGCAACAGCAACAACGCATGACGATCCAAGACATTCACTGACATGTACGATGCTGTACACATTAATATTTACACAGACAAACTTAGATCTGTATGCAAGGTTTATACAAACACGCAGGCGGTAATGCTTGACTTTCGTGAACGCATGCAAGGTTTACAATCACGCGCACACCGTGATTACGATTACGTCACAAACCAAATGATGAAAGCATGTGTCTTACAAAGCACAACTACGTTATAATCCATACAATAATCGTGGAGTTACCTCCTTCAATTTGTCTCCTAATATCCATTTTTTCAGTTTTCAGTGTTGACGAGCCTTACAAACTAAACTCGCTAGGAGTGTGGACGAACTTCTTCTGTTCGGAGCTTCGAAGTAAGAGTAGAAGCTTCCTGAAGCTCGCATGAGTACACTTTAGGTGAACATTTATTTGTTCACAATTACGTTTACTTCAGTGAGCGCTGCCTTATCGGCCATCGCCAAACTTGATTTACCTCATACGTTGATATTCACACAAATAAAATATTAGTTACCGGTTCCAAAATATGGGCAAGGCCAAAGCCAGTTCAGTTGTTTCTTCGGAGTATTTGTGAATCGGAATTCAGTTTCTTCGATTGTTTTCAATAGGTACCACTATTTCTGGAATACAGTAGGAATTTTTTATGATACAAGTTGTAGCTGGTCTGTATTATTTTGCCAGTTGAAGCGAATAGAAAAAAATGATATGTACTTCAGGACATTTCATAATAGAAGAGAAATTTTGCATGTAATATTTTAACACAACATTTCATTGTTAATGAAGCTCAGCTTCGCATCAGAAGTCGACAAGTTCTGACTGTACCTTGACCGCTAAAGTACGAGAGTTGATGGGCTCGCTGGTCAAGCACTTCCGTAATCCAACACACGTGGGGGTGCAGAAATAAGAGGAAATATCACAGTAACTGAAGATTGGTGAGTATAACTTCGCTTGAACGTTTAAGCAATACGCCTGACAGCATGACTTTCAATGGATAAAAAAGATGAACCGTCTCTGAGAAATACGAGTATGCAATGAATGTAAAGAGAACTTTTCTTTGATAAGTATCCTCCTAGCGACGCCACGTAAGAAAAAGCGTAACCAATACTAGTTGGCATCAACATCAATATTTCAGTGATGCAGCCTAATTCAAGCATATGTCTATCAACATTTCCAAACAATAGACGTCAGTATCAGTGGACGGCCGGATCGTGCCGTCAGGATCTGTAGCCGGCCGGATCGTGCTGCCGGGATCAGGGGCGCACGCAGGAATTTGTGAAGACAGTCAGATATTACCAAAAGGATCAGGCCTTTTCTAACAAGTACGCGCGCAGTGAAGCGGTGCCTCCCCCTCCACTCGATGCGCCACGCTGAGATAACAAATTGGATCAGCACCGCAGAGGCAACGTTAACTTGTTTGATAATACTTTCGTTTACTGCACAGGCAAATTGAACAGCTGGCCATTTGCCTCCCCACAATGAATGTGATTAGCACTGTTATACTGAACCATTATTCGAGGTTTAATTTTTTTGTTTGTCATTAAATTCATGTGATGAATCTTAGGAATCATCATTTTCCAGATTTAAGATTCGGTGGATTGGAAATTCTCATAACATACATGATAAGGTAATTTGAAACAGATCAACTTCATACATGAAGAACTTTAACTAAGTCATCACATTATATAATTTTTAGATATGGGCCTCAACCTGAAAGCTAGCCAGGGTCCTCCAGTTATCTGAATCAGTCATGATTCGTTCAGTTCCTACCAGGTAGAAGTTACAGTGCAGGCTAATTGAAATAAACATTACACTTCAGGAGTATGGAACAGTTTCCCTTCCATGAAGCTTCGCAGCAGTAAAGGATGTTTTTACGTGTCCTGACTACAAGTCAGTTTGTGATATCAGAAAGCGCTGTCTCATCAACTCAACTGATGGCGATAATGGCAGCTGTCCCGTCACCTGCAACGTCAGATGAGCTAATGATGTCCAGGCATCAGTGCGTTCGATGTGTGCCTTCTTTTAAGTTTGTAGTAGCGTCATACACCCCTCGGGGATACTGTCCCCGAGAATTTCCTCTGTCCGTCTCCTTCATGTCTTTGGTTTGATATCATTATAGGTCTATTCATTCAACATCAAATATATAAGCTTTGATTTATTAACTAAAATAACGTGAATTGTTCAGTAGCGTAAGCCATGGCGGGAAAACCTCCAATTTGTTCTTCCCTGAGGAAAATCGGGCTACACGTCTGGAATTACATTGCTTTCAAGGTAAAATATAGTCAACATATTTCATAAATCCCATTTGTGTAGCCCCGGAATAGTAAAACCGTAGCGTTGAGCGAGTGAGCTCCGAGCTTCTTCGTGTTAGTTGTTCTGCGTCTCATGCACCTTCAAACTGTAGAGCCATTAGCTCTAAAATATGCAACACCATGACGGTGTGCATAGTGCATCGTTGAAGCAGACCTTTGTGATATAAGGTTACTCTATTTGGTGTCTAATGTGTAGAAGGAGAATATTGAGAGGCATGTCGATCATAACTTTTATTTTCTATATTGTTGAAGAAATGTGGCTAAATTTATGTTTGTTCGTTATTATTCTAGAAAAAATATGCATTACTTTGCATTACATGTGATCTCACGAAGTTCATGAATTTACTCATCATAGGGTAGATCTCAGCTGATACATCATATTCGTAAACGCCGCGGTGCTAATATACGGTCGGTAACTAAAGTAATTTGTGTAGTCAACAAAAAACCACATACAATTTTTTCAACGATGACACAGCTGCCTCAAATAAACCAAATTGTTGATAAATTGATACACAACTTTGTGTACTTACACATTCGGGTGCGGTGAGCAGGAAGCTTCACTTTCTTCTACAAAAATGAACGCCAAAGATGTTCTTCCACACTCTTGAACCGTTTTGATCCAGGCGGTTTGCGAGGATTGTTAAATCAACCTTCTATGAGTTTAACATAAAATCGTAAAATTTGTAAATTTACTATCGATAACAAAGATAGAGACCTTATTTTTACCTTGGTGTTAAATTTAGATGCAAGATTTAAATGCAAACAACAACCATAGGCAAAAACGACATTTTGTTGATAGCATAGTTGTACCTGCATGCAAGGTTTATACAAACACGCAGACGGTTATGCATGACATACATGAACACGCACAAAGCTCACAGACATTCGTTCACCGCAGAAACGATTACGTCACTAACCGAATGATGAGAACATGAGCCTTACACAGTATATCTATGGTATAATTCCCTCAACAATAGTGAAGTTACCTAATTCGATTCGTCTTCCAATTTAAACTCAGTCGGGCTAAAAGTGTTGGCGAATCCGTTCAAACTAAACGCGCTAGGAGTATGAACGATGTTATCTGCTCGAGGTTGCGGGAAAAGAAGAGAAGTTTCCTGTTGCTCGCATGAGTACACATAATGTGAATATTCATTTGTTCACAATTACGTGGACTTCAGTGAGTACTGTTTCATCGTCAATTGCCAAAATTGAACTCATTCATTCATCGATTTCCACACATAAAATATCAGTTATCCACGTAAAATGTACTATAGGAAAAGTCTTGATTTGATGTATTTTTTAGACTTGTAAGTAAACAAATATGCTTTTATAGAAATTTTATAACAAATTTATGAAGCAATCATCATTAAATTGAAGAATTTTCCTAGAAACAAAGTTTACATATTTTGTAACTTGTTGCCAGTTGAAGAACAGATTGAAACATGATACGCCAACAAAATATTCCGATGGTTATCAAATGAATAAACATAACCATCTTACTTCAAATATTTTTGAAGAGGTCAACTAATCATCTGATGATGAGAAAGTTGTCTCTACCATACTTGCTAATATACGAGGTCAGACAACGCTGTAAGACAGCTCACTTCCGAAGTCCTACACACGTGCGGGTGCAGGAACAAAAGAACATAACAAGATTTCTGAGGATAACAATACTCATCACAGCATGATGTTAGAAGATTAACCGTCTCTGAGAAATACGAGTAAAGAATTAATGTTAAGAGAACTTTTCGTCTGTCATCATAGTCCTAGAGACGTCACGTCAGAGTAAGCGTTAAACAGACTACTTACCGGCAGCATCAATATTTCAGTGCTTCAACCTCTTCCTCGCCTATGTTTTTCAACATTTCCAAGCCTTAGACAACAGTGGCTGACCGGATCGTGGCGTCAGGGTCAGCAGCAATTGAGGAAGAGGGGCAGATATCACCCAAAAGAGCAGACCATTTCTAACAAATATGCGCGTCCACTCAAATTTTAACAGCATCGTATTAAATTCAGTGACACGGTACCTCCCATTCACCCGATGCACTGCTAGCCGGGATAACAAATTGGATCAGCACAGCAGAGGCAACGTGAATTTCTTTGATAATATTACATCTTACTGCACATGCAAAGTGGACAGCTGGCCATTTTCCTCCACACAGTGAATACGATTGGCACTGTTGGACTGAAGCATTATTTGAGATTTCAGTTTTTTGCATATTATAGAATTCATTTAATGAATCATGTAAATAAGTATTATAAATAAGTATTAAATTTAGGTGGATTTGAAATTCTCATAACATACATGATAGAGTAAATTAGGACAGATCAACTTCATACATGAAGAACTTCAACTAAGTCTTCACAGTATTTACTTTTTAGAAAGGGGCTTCAGCCGGAAAGCTACCCAGGGTTCTCCAGTTATCTGAGTCAGTCACGATTCGTTCAGTTCCTTCTTGGTAGAAGTATCAGTGCAGGCTAATTGGAAGGAACATGACACTTAAGAAGTGTGGAAGAGTTTATTTTTGCATGAAACTTTGCAGCAGTAAAGGATGTGTTCTGCTTGTCATAAGTAAACGTCAGTTTTCGATATCAGAATGCGCTGTCTCACCAACACAACTGGAAGCGATCCTTTTACATTGACTCGCATGAATTTCGGATATTGTTGCGGTCGATGTGTACCATCTTTTTAGTAAGCAGTAGTGTTTGAACAACCGCCGGCACACTCTGCCCCACGTGCGTTCCCTCTGCATCTAGACTACAAAGCAGTCCCTTGGCCCCAGCAGCAGCTGGTCAAAGTATTTTCGCGTTGTTCGGTAAGCACGTACACCGAAGTCCGGATCAGTTATTCCTGTTTTGTTCTGTATGTGGTGATGAGGTCACTCAGACGGGTAGAAACCTTGACATTTCAAAATGATGAAATTCATAATAATAGCGTTTACACATGTGCAGGATGTCCATCAAAATTTTATCAAACGCTAGATGGGTTTACGACAACCGGAAACACTAAAGTTTCCAATATTTTCATGCAACAATATCCGCAAAACTACTACTGTTTGCGAATACATCAAAGATAAAAGTGTTATTTCCAGCTTTTCCGAATATGATTAGAGTCAGGTAGTAATCAATGGAGTATTATGGCATTTCTAAAGACGATGACGTTTTCCATCAAGATTGGCATTCAACGGATAACCTTCAAACGACCCAAAAGTAAGCGTCACGTGAACTTGCCTATCCCACAGTCGAAGTGGTTGACCCCTTAGGGCGTATTCGTGTCAGCAGCACGAATTCTGATTAGTATAGAGACACGCTTCGGTGAGGACCAGTGCATCATAAGCATTGGTTTTCTATATGAGCAACAGTCAAATTTATACCCAACTATTCGTATCCTGAAGGCATCAAATGTTTTCATCGCAACGGCTTCATTTTCTTCATCAAGCATCTCATCGATGTTGTCTTAACTTTAGTAGCTGGAGACTGGTCCGGGCAAGTAACTGTTGTTTCTATTGGCTCCACTAGAACCTCAGAAGTTAGGCACCACTGCACTAGTCGGAACGAGTGGCAATTTCAGCTGGTTTCATTGCTGAGGTCCGGAAGTCAGGAGCTCTGGACCAGTCCTGGTGACTGGTAGTTGTCAGTGGTGTCTGTTGTTATCTTCTAAAATGTTGATCAATGCTGTTTATGCCATGAAATAAGGGACGTCAGGAGCTCTGGACCAGTCCTGGTGACTGGTAGTTGTCAGTGGTGTCTGTTGTTATCTTCTAAAGTGTCGATCAGTGTTGCTTATGCCATGAAATAAGTACTGATAAAAACATCAAACGACAATAATCCCATCTGCCGTGCTGGAAAAATATTCTACCAATTTTCTTCCCGTTTTCGGCTTCCTATTTTCTCAATCCACGAATTTCAAGAGTTTAGGGCAAATTTCGTTGACGTGTAATTACAATTGCATTTTAAAGGTCTGAAGCAAAATTTGTTAGCACCAGCTCGAGAAACTGCTCTCCAGTTCAGAGTTTGGCTTTATGCTGGTGGAAAATGAAACAACGAATCTCTTCATAAATCTCAGAATTGTAAAAACATTGGTGACCACATTGGTGACCACATCGGTGACCACATTGGTGACCACTATCAAAAGCATGCTCTGTGAAAGAATGATTCGTTCATGAGTAATCAACGATGAATTACTTGGATCACTGTACATTAGTACAGTGTTATTCTGTTGTCAAAAAATTCTTTCATGGGAAACAATGCAAGGACATGATGAATAAAATAATAATGTTTCATTGTTCTCTCTGCGAAATGTCTGTAACCTCTTCGAATTGTATGCAAGTACCTGCTTAGAAAAAAGTCACAATACATAATGACATAAAGGAAGGGTACCTGATCTCTTCAGCTAATAGTGATGATGTTTACGGTCATAATAAAGAGGTTGAAAAATAAATCATGAATGAGATTCAAAACTGTGAGTGTGTATGTGACACTGCAGTGAGGACCGCGAGGACAGTGGGGCCGAAGATCTAAGGACAGTGAAGTCCTGAGGACAATGGCGCTGAAGTTCAAAAAGACTACGACTGTTTGTATATGTGCAATCTTTCGGTTTTAAATTGTTCACATCATTCCAGAAGTCTATCATCCCGCCACTAATCATTTGTCAGACGAACTACCTGCAGGCAATTCAACCTTTACTTTCTTACAGTAACGCAACGCGTGCTTACAGGCATTATTCAGAGTATACTTTTCATTGCATACGAGGCCAGCTCGGGTGACTAGCATTTCGCTGCCCGTCGAAATAAGAGGCACTTTCATTTTGAACTAGTCAGAGCATCTCGAATGCACCTACAGCTGATGCCCCTACAGCTGATGCACCTACAGCTGATGCACCTACAGCTGATGCACCTACAGCTGATGCACCTACAGCTGATGCACCTACAGCTGATGCACCTACAGCTTATGCACCTACAGCTGATGCACCTACAGCTGATGCACCTACAGCTGATGCACCTACAGCTGATGCACCTACAGCTGATGCACCTACAGCTGATGCACCTACAGTTGATGCACCTACAGCTGATGCACCTACAGCTGATGCACCTACAGCTGATGCCCCTACAGCTGATGCACCTACAGCTGATGCACCTACAGCTGATGCACCTACAGCTGATGCCCCTATGGCTGATGCTGAACGAAAGAAAATACAATAGAGTAGTTTCTATGGTGATTGGTGAGTTGATGCTCGTAGTGATTCTGGCGACATGATCCTGACAGTCTCCTTCATGTCATTGGTCTGATATGATTATGGATCCAATCATTCAACATCAAATGTGTTAGCTTTGATTTCTGATCTAATAACTAAAATAGTGTGAATTATTCAGTGGCGTAAGCCACTGTGTCCTCCTATTGCATTGAGAGAACTAATAATGTGGATTATTCAGTGGCGTAAGCCGTAGAGGGGCAGCCCCCTTCCCTGTGTCCTCCTAATTCATAGAGAGAACTAATAGTGTGAGTTATTCAGTGGCGTAAGCCACTGTGTCCTCCTAATGCATTGAGAGAACTGGTAATGTGAATTATTCAGCGGCGTTAGCCACTGTGTCCTCTTAATGCATTGAGAGAACTAATAATGTGAATTATTCAGCGGCATAAGCCACTGTGTCCTCCTAATGCATTGAGAGAACTAATAATGTGAATTATTCAGTGGCGTAAGCCGTAGAGGGGCAGCCCCTTCCCTGTGTCCTCCTAATGCATTGAGAGAACTTATAATGTGAATTATTCAGT
>SDVV010044421.1:0-10157 GCA_016164225.1 Gammarus roeselii
GCACCCTTTCACTTGTTCTGTGTTTGAACGACTGTGAACAACTGTAAGGGTGCGTATTGGCACCCTTTCACTTGTTCTGTGTTTGAACGACTGTGAACAACTGTAAGGGTGCGTATTGGCACCCTTTCACTTGTTCTGTGTTTGAACGACTGTGAACAACTGTAAGGGTGCGTATTGACACCCTTTCACTTGTTCTGTGTTTGAACGACTGTGAGTTGAATGTTGATGACATTCACGGTCCGGTAGGAATATCATTGTGTGACTCGTTAACCCCCCCTGCACATCAACCTCTATATTTAGCGTAAGCGAAAAACATATCGGGCGTTTAAATTGTTTTGATAGCTGCTTAATTTATAACATTTTTAACCCTAATCCAATATGTGTGTGTTATTGGCGTCTCATCTTTGACATTTTTAAACATTCAGATAGTGTTTGACTGTCGTTGAGGTCTCGTCTTCAAATTTGGAACCCTCCATTTAACACTAATCTCTCCGAAACACTCTAGTCTACTGACCTTGTTTCCTCCGAGCACTGCCTATGTGTCTTGGATGCCCTCAACCCCTACCCTCGCTTCCCTAGAACCCTTTTGTTCACGTCCTCAGCAGATGCTGTTTGTTTCGCCCGTTCTGTCCCGAGGCTCAATTTGTGGCGGTTCTTGGATGAATTATAATCCTTTCCTAATGCCCCCCAAAGCTACCCTTTTAGAGGGTCACCTTGAAATGGCAGGGATAGCCGGTGTGTCTCATGAATTAAAATCTCTGCTGTTATGCCCTGCAAAAAGGAATTTTGAGTTGGACGCTTTTAGATGCATGGTAGGGACGGCCGGCGAGTCCCATATTGTGACCCTGTAACGATCTACATTTCGATCTGGAGGCCGGTCACATTAACCCTGATATTGTGACCCTGTAACGATCTACATTTCGATCTAGAGGCCGGTCACACTAACCCTGATATTGTGACCCTGTAACTATCTACATTTTGTCTGGAGGCCGGTCACACTATCCTTGATATTGTGACCCTGTAACGATTTACATTTTGATCTGGCGGCCGGTCACATTCACCCTGATATTGTGACCCTGTAACGATCTACATTTTGATCTGGAGGCCGGTCACATTAACCCTGATATTGTGACTCTGTAACGATCCACATTTTGATCTGGAGGCCGGTCACATTAACCCTGATATTGTGATCCTGTAACGATCTACATTGTGATCTGGAGGCCGGTCACATTAACCCTGATATTGTGACCCTGTAACGATCTACATTGTGATCTGGAGGCCGGTCACATTAACCCTGATATTGTGACCCTGTAACGATCTACATTTTGATCTGGAGACTGGTCACATTAACCCTGATATTGTGATCCTGTAACGATCTACATTTTGATCTGGAGGCCGGTCACATTAACCCTGATATTGTGACCCTGTAACGATCTACATTTTGATTTGGAGGCCGGTCACATTAACCCTGATATTGTGACCCTGTAACGATCTACATTTTGATCTGGAGGCCGGTCACAATAACCCTGATATTGTGACTCTGTAACGATCTTCATTTTGATCTGGAGGCCGATCACATTAACCCTGAAATTGTGACCCTGTAACGATATGTTTTTTCATAGCTACTCCATGTCAAGGTTTAGATCAGCAGATGAAAACTGTCGCCGTACCAATGCTGAGTTTAGGCGGCATATTATTCTCATATTTTAGTTTCATTGTCATAGTAAGCACAATTTGTATTACTAGACAAATTAAATGATAAATCCTCGGTTGGTTTTTCAGATATACTTTGCATTTCCATTGTTGAAGCACGTTTCTTTTGCAAACCATTAGCTTCTGAGCGAGCTAATGTTTATTGTCAATGGTTAAGCATGTCTCTTCTGCAAACCAATAACTTCCGAGCGAGCTAATGTTTATTGTCAATGGTTAAGCATGTCTCTTCAGTGAATCATTAGATTCCGAGCGAGCTAATGTTTATTGTCAATAGTTGAGCATGTCTCTTCTGTAAATCATTAGCTTCCTAGCGAGCTTATGTTTATTTTCAATGTTTAGTAAGCATGTCTATTTTGTGAATCATTAGCTTCCTAGCGAACTTATGTTTATTTTCAATGGTTAAGCATGTCTCTTCTGTGAATCATTAGCTTCCTAGCGAGCTTATGTTTATTGTCAATGGTGCATGTCTCTTCTGTGAATCATTAGCTTCCTAGCGAGCTGATGTTTATTGTCAATGGTTAAGCATGTCTCTTCTGTGAATCATCAGTTTCCTAGCGAGCTTATGTTTATTGTCAATGGTTAAGCATGTCTCTTCAGTGAATCATTAGATTCCGAGCGAGCTAATGTTTATTGTCAATAGTTGAGCATGTCTCTTCTGTGAATCATTAGCTTCCGAGCGAGCTAATGTTTATTGTCATTAGTTAAGCATGTCTCTGCTGTGAATCATTAGCTTCCTAGCGAGCTAATGTTTGTTGTCAATAGTTGATCATGTCTCTTCTGTCAATCATTAGCTTCCGAGCGAGCTAATATTTATTGTGAATAGTTAAGCATGTCTCTTCTGTGAACCATTAGCTTCCGAGCGAGCTAATGTTTATTGTCAATAGTTAGGCACGTCTCTTCTGTGAACCATTAGCTTCCGAGCGAGCTGATGTTTATTGTCAATAGTTAAGCATGTCTCTTCTGTGAACCATTAGCTTCCGAGCGAACTAATGTTTATTGTCAATAGTTAAGCATGTCTCTTCTGTGAACCATCAGCTTCCGAGCGAGCTAATGTTTATTGTCAATAGTTAAGCAGGTCTCTTCTGTGAACCATTAGCTTCCGAGCGAGCTAATGTTTATTGTCAATAGTGTTGTTTCGAAACTCGGATCACCATCACAATATTTCATTACAAATGCTAATATTACGTGTCATGACTTTTGACAGCTGCTCCGTCAGGTACTTTCGTTACGAGGCGCCACTGAATCCCATGCTGACGGTTGCTCTCTGATCAAGCCCACCCTTTTAAATTTTTGATTAGCTGTTTCCCATTCCGACAGCTGCCATCTTATCAGGTCCTTCCATTATCGTCTCAAGCGCCAGTGTTTCCAGTTCTTGAAGCTTCCCAACGATACTACCACTTCATTATCTTCCCAAGCACTAATGTTTCGCATCTGACAGCTGCCCTTAGATCAGGCCCCTCCATTATCATCCCTGGTTCCTATGTGTTCGCATTCTGATAGCTGCCCTTTCTCCAGGTCCACTCCATTATCGCCCTCAAGCCCCTATATCTCATTTTCTGCCGGCTGCCTCAGATCAGATCCACGCCATTATTATTATTAAATTATTTATATCCATCGTCTGGAAATGGGTTTTCAATATTTAGAAAATAAATAAATTCTTAAACATGAGACATGAGACTTTATTATCAAATACGCTATTTGAATTAACGAAAACAAGTTCAATTTGAATTCGTAACAGCTCATCTCTAGGGGCCGCCGGTTCGGATTACATGGAGCGAGATATTATTTACAATAGTATCATCTGTGCACAAACAGAAAATGTCTATTCTCACAAAATAATTCCGACTACATAGCGTCGGGAAAACCAGTGACACGCGGGGTTGAAAAATAAGAAATACTTGGAGTGGATAACTAACAAATTACATGGTTATGGTAAATAAGAAGTACGTGGGGTGGGAAATCACGCATGCATGTGGGTAGAGTCCCGAGAACATGGGGTTGGGACATCGAAATGTGCGAACATATTGTAAGGAGAAGTCTACATTATTGTACGATGACAAAGATGTGGATGGACGACATGAATTATACTGAAAATGTGAAAACAAATAGGGTTGGGAAATCGAAAAGCGCTAACATATCGTAAAGATGGGTTTAAACCATTGTATTAGTATTACTAATATTACTACTAAAACGAATGGAACATTTGAAACATAAAAATAGAGGAAACGCTACATAACGCTTATGGTAATTGTCAAAGACAATTGTAATCAGTAGCAACATAGAGAACATATGTATCGTCAGAGTAAAAACGATTAGATGGTGTCTCAATGTTGAGAGTTATGGTGGTGGTGTTTTCGGACATGTTCAAGAACAGAATGCATTTTCTGGTTACTGGTATTATGCATTTAGCTTGTGTTTGTGGGCAAAGTTACGGTTTCGAATTGATCGGTCAATAGATGTTCATTGAGCCTATTCTTGAAGGACGGGTTGGATTTAAGATTCTTGAGGCTTGTTGGGAGGTTGTTCCAGGATTTTGGTCCAGTGATCTGATCAAAAAAGCTCTACATGCAGTTTCTGTTTTCCTGTGTTCAACGTGCAGAGTATCGTTATTTCTTGTGAATCTATTGTTCTTTTCACCTCGATAATATATGTGCCTTTGGCTGCCGGGTGAATGTTTTCAGAAGATCTTTATGAATTCTGATCGACTCGTGGAGTGCCAGTTTGTTGTCCATATTGAGCCACTGTAATTTTCGAGGAGAGGACTTACGTGGTCTCGTTTTCTGTGGTTACCATCGCATGATATTCTTGCCGCAAAGTTTATACAACGTTACACTTTTTCTGTTTGAGTTTTGGTGCATTTAACCTAAATTGAAAGACAGAAGTTGATGCGAGAAAATACTAAAGCGTGAACAATCAGTTCTCTTGATTTGAAGTCCAATTCTTTTTTTGTAGAGCTTAGGAACAAAAGTGTTCCATTCAACTTGGAACACAGAGTAGTTACGTGGTGTTTGAAGGAAAAATCGGGATAAAACCATACTCCCAGACTTATAATGTTATTTTCAACAGGAAAAATCTGCTTCATACTGGTGAATTTCAATTTCAATTGATCATCATAGAAATCTCCCTAAATGTACGGAGTCTTTCCTAAGCGGATAGTTTTTCGAAATCTTTCTTCGATGTATTGGAAAAAAAAAAACTGTACACTTGCTTTGTGTGGTCTGTAAAGAGAACCAACAACAAACGATCTGTTTTTTCGTACCTGGATGTTCACCCAAAAGTCATCAACTTCATTGCTGTCGTTAAGCATTACTTGAGAAGAGGCAGATTTTTTTCGCACATAAATCACGGTTCCTCCTCCATTCCTTTCTCTTTATTTTCTATAAACATTGAAGCCGTCAACTCGATGAAGGTATTGTTGATGTCAGATTCCAGCCAGGTTTCAGTCAGACATATAATGTAAATTGAGTCCTCCTTCATCATAATTTTGATGAGATCCATCTTTGTTCCTAAGCTTCTAACGTTTATATGTTTAATCACGATATTATTTAGGTTCTGATGAGCATGTATAGACATGGTTGCTGAGGGGTGGTTGCTGCTCCCAGTTTGAACAGTTTGTGTCTCGAGTCATTTGTTTCTACTTACAGGAGAGTTGGTGTCGCTCTGGGATGATTGCAGAGGCATCTCTTCATCGAATTTGGATGTATCACTGTCGTATTGCAAAGGTGAATACCTTTTGGAACCCTGCACATTTGTTTCCACATGCTTGTTTCGCTTCGCTGCAATATTTTGTTGTTCAAAATGTTGCTTCAGAAAGTGGGTTGGTGCTATAGTGGTCCTCTTTCTTGGCTACAAATATCGAGTATTGAGCAGTTTCATAACTGCTAAGGTTGGTTGTATTAATTACAGTTTTCGTTACCATGTCCGGGTTTGTTCCATCTAAGGTTGTGATTTGTATTTTGAGTGCGTTGCTGGGAATTGAGAGGACTAGATCACCTAAGCTGCTATTGAACTCTTCGTTTTCAAAATACTTTTATATATCAGAGAGGAACCTATCATCATTTTTATACTCAGTGAAGGCTTCGTAATCTTCTATGTAATTGAAAGATTCCTCAATTACTTTAGTTTTTATCACCTCTAAAATGTTTTCATCGTTAAGTCCTGTTTGTTTTACTAGAGATCCTTTCACCGCGTGAATCATACAATGTCCGTCTGCTAGTGTTGATTGTCTCTTTAATCTTAAATCATTGAGAATGGTGTCGATGTTGATGTTCCTGGGGAATTGTTGCAAGTTTTCCGTCTCCTGCATTGGATTTCGTTCATTCGGCTTATTGTTTCTTGTATCAGCATCGCCACCCTCATTTAGATTGTAAATATGTTCTTCAGTACCACTCTTACTGACGTTATCTAAGAATCTGGTTGCTAATTCTCAAGTAGCATTGTTTGTATGTTTGGAATATCCTTGCTTTCGGTTCTTTTCTTTGTTATTGAGGATGGGTTGGAGCAAGGGAGACCGAACAGAACCAAGGGAAAGAAATTTAGATCGGTGATTGAAGAGAGGTATGGCTGAGGATGGCTGAATCGAGCTAGAGGAAGGAATGGATGGAGATGGGTAATATATGGGAGGGATTTAGCGGTATAGGTATGGGAGGGATTAGTTGGAGTTTGGGCTGAGGTTTGAGAATAGTAGCGAAGGTGGGAGCTTGAGGAAAGAACGGATGGAGAGGGGTAATATATAGGAGGGATTGGCCGGATAGGTAAGGTTGGAGTTTGGGCTGAGGTTAAGGAATAGTAGCGAATGTGGGGGCTAGAGGAAAGGACGGGTGGAGGGGGATAATATATAGGAGGGATTGGCGGGATAGGTAATTTTGGAGTTTGAGCTGAGGTTAGGGAGTGGTAGCGAAAAGGGTGGATTGGGGCTGTGCTGCAAGCATAGTTAGACGAATTTGAGTGAGTAGTGTGAAGTGGGGAAGGAGCGTAGAAGAAGAAATGAGGAGGCGCTGAGAAATGCGACTTGTTGAAAAGGCGTTCCATGGGTGCTGATTGTGTGGGGATGATAAGGAGTCAGAGATTGGTGACTTTTAGTTTGAATTTTAGTTTGGGTGGGGGGACGAGAGGGCGCTAGGATGTGAGTTGTCTGCGAGTAGATGTCTTTTGCTGACGTGTGATGAGGAACGTAACGGGCTACGTGTTGAAGAAATTGATAATTCCACTATTGTTTAGACTAGCATTCTCCGAACGAAACGATCGTCCGTCGGGGCACCAGTGAATTCGTCTCTTAGTTTGCCTGTTGGGACAACTTGGAAGCCTTAAGGAGTGGCATAGACTCATGAAACGGCGCCTCTGTTCCATTGTTTTCAGATTGAGGGATTCTGCCATGTACATCTTAGCATTTTGATTTTTAGTTAAAATTGCGGTAGTTATTTTGACTACTACTTCATTTTAAAAAAAACGTAGTCCAAGAGCACAATAATGTAATTTCTGAATGGATTTGCGCAATCAATGACTTTAGTCGGAGCACCAAAATCGTTAATATTTATCTCTTCAGAAGTGCATCTATCTGACAGGTCGGACGTTAGCATATTTGTCATGAGGATATCACCAATGAGTATTGTCTTAGGGGTCTTGGTATTTTCTGTTGACCCGGTGCTGGTGCCTGATGCTTCACAGTGAGCCGGCTTTGCTGTTGCGGATTTTTCTGTGAGTTGACGATTAAAGGCCCTAGATCGGAGGACGAAATGAGAGTTATGGACTCAGTTTCAGAGGTACACGGGGTGGGAGATGGAGAGTTTAGCAGCGTTGGGTGAGTATCTGTCACTGAATGAGCTACCTTGTGTGAGAGTGTAGGCTTCTCCTTGTCGCGTTTTGAGGCACATGCGCTGGCCACCGGAGTGCGTGGGCAATGCGGCCGCTATGTTTATTGGCTTGCTAGTTCTGGAACATTTTTGGCGTGTGCATGGTATGAAGTCCATGTTATTCTTAGCACATGCGCATTTCTTGCACATTCCACTGTAATACATGCAGCAGGATTTGCTTCTGTTGGCAGTGGGGCTGCAGGGCGACATGTCTTTGATTCAAGGTTAAATATAGTGAAGTGGACTACTTAGAGGGTTTGTTGTTAGAGGAGCCTAGAGAGCGTCTTATTAGCTAATCATTTTAGGGCTCTGCGTTAAGAGGAGGACCCGTGACCTTATATTGTGCAGGATCGTGTGTATGTATTGCCTATAGTTCTAACACATTTAAATATTTGTTCAATCGTTCAAACACATTTAAATCTTTGTCCAATCTATTTTACCGCCTTATTCCTACTTGCTTTTAATTGTATGCCAACATTACAAGCTCTTCGCAATAAGAAAAACAATAAATTCAGAAAAAGACAAATAATTAGCTAGTAATTTTATTAAAGACTGACTAAGCCTATGCAAAGCTGATTGTTATAAACTTAATCGGAAGATGCAGGTTCAAGATATATTCTATTGGCGGAAGAAAATCGCACCAAGGTATTAAGTTTTAGGTCATCAGAATTTGTTTAAATTATCGAAAACTTTGTTACTATTGAGAAATATTTCAGACAAGAGGGACTAATATTTTTGCTGAAAATTATTATAATGTTGACTGACCAAAAAGAGATCTGTCATAGCGTAAACTTGGAAATTCGGAAAGAATTACTCTCATAATCAATCATCTTAACTGGAAATTTTTGAGTTGTCGTTCACTTTATCATATGTTCCGTAGAGCCTCCCATTTGCGCTGGTTGATGAGACATAGGAGCAACGATATAATAAATTCTTTTAGTATATAAAGTAGCTACCTGATGGTGAATTTGCAGTCCATAAGGTTGGCAGGTTTGAACTGCGGTGCAATTTACTCGATGAAACTGAAATGAATCCTAAACTTAACAGGGGAGGAGAGGCAGTGGAAAAGAGGGCCGGGGTAGAGAGCAGCATGAGCTACTCATGACCGTGGGATTGTGAGAGGCGCGCACATGTGTACACATTAGTCGGTGCCGCACACAACTCCGATGTTTCAAATAAGGTATGGCCCAAAACGGCAGCGAAAATGTAGATAATTTTCCCAAATATTCTTGAACTAACAGGAAAAAAGATGGGCGACCTTGGTTGTAATGGTTGTCGAGTAATAACTGAAAAAGGTGAATTGTATTACCCTATGAAAATTTAACACAAAATAATCTTGAGTGAAACTCGAATGAAGGCTAAAAAGCTCAAAAAGTTACCTACTCAGACGTGTATAACATAGATTCACTCAATATAACCCTCCTGGATATTTTCGAAAATAATAATGATATAAAAGTTAAACTAAAATGATGATGTCAGCTTTCTGCCATTCAATCAGGAAATATTACAGATGTCACACTTGATAAAATGAGATTTTCAAGTCACATGATGGAGAGGAATATATTATGTCATTATTCTGGGAGCAAACACCTGCAATTCATTAATTGAGTCTCATGCTAGCATTCAGAGAATAAATAAAAAGATTTGTCGTAGCGTAAACTTGAAATGGAGGCGCTGCCCGACCCCACATATCGCTCCAGGCCCCGATGTTTCCTCTTCTGACAGCTGGCCTCAAATCAGATCCACTCCATTAACCTTCTCCCCGTCGCTGTCGACGCTCCAAGAGCTCGTCTCTCGGTCTAAACGAACAGTCGCGTTCTCATTTCATTTGGTGGTCGTCCTCATGGGCTTCCGGGGAGTGAAGGGTCACATATTCCTCCCATTTGGAGGTCGTCTTCAAGCTGAGGGCTTCAGGGGAGCGAAGTTTCTTGTTCATCTTCCCTATGGAGGTCGTACTCAAGGATTTTCGGAGAGTGGAGTGTCGCCCTTTCATTCCACATGTGAGATCTTCCTCGTGCCCTGAGTTTCAGCGAAGCGGTGAGTCACGGTTTCATTCCATTTGTAGGTTGTCCTCGAGTCCAGGGGAGCGAATAGTCGCGTTCAATGGTAATTAGTGCACGGGTTGGCTTCTCCTGGGACCCGATTAGAGGCAAGGGCGAGCAACAGAGTCGTTAGGGATGAAGTAGGACAGGAAAGGGAACTGATGGAGGGATTAAAATGGCACAATCTCGATCACACTCATTGGGTTTTAGCTTTGTGTGAGTGTTTACCCCTTTAACATTTGATGACGCCATGTCATGGTAATTTTGGCTTTGTTTTAGTAAGTGTTAACTGTATGGCTCTTTACATCGAAATAGATCCGACACTGGGGTGAAAGTTATCTGCCATACATCGCCTCCGGCAACTATATGTGCAGGGAATAGGGTCATTGCGGTGACGAAACAAGACATGTATATGCGTGAGTGTTACTAATATTTACATCTCTCTCTCTCTCTCTCTCACTCTCTCTATGTATATATATAATATATGTTATACATATATTATATATATATATATATATATTGTATATTTAATATATTAAAATATTTATAT